>JAIUCV010000934.1:0-246178 GCA_026724425.1 Erythrophleum ivorense | reverse complement strand
TTAAACTTATGACAAAAAAAAAAAAAAAAACAAACGAAATTGAAACTATTGCCTTAATAGGTAGCGTCATTTGGCAATACAAATCAGTAATCAGTAATTTTCAAAAAGAAAATTTAATGGTTTAATTTTGTTAAGTTTAACTAAAAAGGCTAATATAAGGAAAGAAATTCGCTAATTTTTCTTTAATTATATAAAAATAGGAAGCTGAATAGTAGAGAGAGAGAGAGAGGCAAACGGAAATTGCTGCGTTGGGTTCGAGTTGCAGTCGGAGAGAGTGTGGGAGCGATTATTTTCCCTTTGGATCTTTCTTCCGCAAAGAGAGCGAAAGAAAGAGAAACTGAGAAAGCGAGAAGAGCCTTTCCTTCTCCCTCCATTCTCTTCTGTTGATTTTTTTTTTTCGTTAGATCAGCTTTTCGTTTGTCTATCTCCGTCGGAATCGGTGTTGGCGTTTCACGAGTTTCTTCATGAACGAGCCTCCCGATTCAAGGTAATTCTCGCTCGAAACTTGATTTCTGGCCCCCTCTGTTGATCAGTTTCTCCACGGATTTTGGAATTTAGAGTCACATTCATGGGATTTCCGTTGTCTTGTGTTGCAAGTTTTTGGGTTTTCTGGTAAATGTTAGTGAGTTGTGGCTGCTCGAGTTCAGGTTTCCTTCACGGAGAGTATTTAAGTTTTCGATTTCATATGCTCTGTGATCGTCTATTGGATTTTTGGATTCGGAGCAACGGAAAAAGAACCTCAACGCGATGATTTTTGCGGTTTATATATGGGTCTTTCAAGGACTCAATTGGCTGTGGTGATGAACATTAAGCTGATATGTTTTCTTAATTTCTGTTTGATTTTGACAGTGGCGAGGGCCTCTGAATCACGGGAGTCGATCTCACATCGTTGGTAAAAGAGATCTTCGTGTTTCTTGAACAGCTAGTTCGCTCTCTTGCGAGAATGGGGCGTCGCAGAATAAGATCAAGGATCCGGAAAAGCCATTTTTACACCTTTAGATGCCTTAGGCCAAAAACCTTAGAAGATCAAGGACCCCATATCATTAATGGACCCGGATACACGAGAATTGTTCACTGTAACCAGCCTCATATGCACCTGGCTAAAGTCCTTAGGTACACCTCAAACTATGTGTCCACCACTAGGTACAACCTGATCACCTTCTTACCCAAATGCTTGTATGAGCAATTCCACCGTGTTGCCAATTTCTACTTCCTCGTAGCTGCAATCCTCTCTGTGTTTCCTCTTTCCCCATTCAACAAATGGAGTATGATAGCGCCACTGATTTTTGTGGTCGGGCTTAGCATGGGTAAGGAGGCATTGGAGGATTGGCGCAGGTTTATGCAGGATGTGGCGGTTAATTCGAGGAAAGCCACTGTTCACAGAGGGGATGGTGATTTTGGTCGTAGGAAGTGGAAGAAGATCCGTGTAGGTGATGTAGTAAAGGTGGAGAAGGATCAGTTTTTCCCAGCTGATTTGCTATTACTGTCATCAAGTTATGAGGATGGGATCTGTTATGTGGAGACAATGAACTTAGATGGCGAAACCAACTTAAAAGTAAAGAGATGTCTGGATGTGACTCTGCCTTTGGAACGGGACGAGGCTTTCCAGGGTTTCTCCGGAACTATCAAATGTGAAGATCCAAATCCCAACCTGTACACATTTGTGGGAAATCTTGAATATGACGGCCAGGTTCATCCGCTTGATCCTAGCCAGATTCTCTTGAGAGACTCAAAGCTCAGGAACACGTCTTACGTCTACGGGGTGGTGATATTTACCGGCCATGATACAAAAGTCATGCAGAATTCAACAAAATCCCCTTCAAAAAGAAGCAGGATTGAAAAGAGGATGGATAAAATCATCTACACTCTCTTTGCCCTCCTTGTGCTCGTCTCCTTCATCAGCTCACTGGGTTTTGCAGTGATGACAAAGTTGCATATGGGAGACTGGTGGTACTTACGACCAGACAAGCCCGAGAGCTTAACAAATCCAAGAAATCCTTTCCACGCTTGGGTTGTCCATCTGATCACTGCTGTCTTGCTTTATGGGTATTTGATTCCCATCTCATTGTATGTTTCCATCGAGCTCGTAAAAGTTTTGCAGGCGACTTTCATAAACCAAGACTTGCAGATGTATGATAGCGAGAGCGGGACTCCAGCTCAAGCACGCACATCGAATTTGAATGAAGAGCTGGGACAAGTTGACACAATCCTTTCCGATAAAACAGGAACTTTGACATGTAACCAGATGGATTTTCTGAAATGCTCCATTGCGGGCACTTCTTATGGTGTTCGAGCCAGTGAAGTAGAACTAGCTGCGGCAAAGCAGATGGCAATTGATCTTGACGAGGAGCATGGTGAAGAAATGACCGAAGTGCCAAGGACAAGAGGAAGGATGCATGGGTATGCTAAAATGCCCAGCAAGACATCATCAGATATTGAGTTGGAGACTGTAATCACTGCTACTGACGAAAGGGATCAGACGCAGTCCACTGGTGTCAAGGGGTTTAGTTTTGAGGATACACGTCTCATGGATGGAAACTGGTTACACGAACCCAATTCAAATGACATTTTGATGTTTATGCGTATACTGGCGGTTTGTCACACTGCTATTCCCGAGGTGGATGAAGATACTGCAAAGTGTACTTATGAAGCAGAGTCTCCTGACGAAGTCGCTTTCCTTGTTGCTGCTGGGGAGTTTGGTTTTAAGTTTAGTAAAAGAACTCAATCAAGTGTGTTTATCAGTGAACGACATTCAGGCCAACCAGTTGAAAGGTGAGACTGCAACTGTAAATGTTTCACTTATTTCTATTGGTTACAGGGAACATATACCTAACTACGTGCCAGATATTTTACAGAGAATACAAAGTTTTAAATGTTTTGGACTTCACTAGCAAAAGAAAAAGAATGTCTGTTGTCGTCCGTGATGAGAAAGGGCAGATTCTTCTACTCTGTAAAGGTGCTGACAGGTTAGCCACAAAACTTCAAGCAGTTCCATATAGCTGTATCAGTTCTTCTAAAGTAAAAGATCAATCCTCTATCTTCAAATTTTGCAGCATAATTTTCGACCGGTTATCTAAGAATGGAAAAACTTATCTGGAAGCCACTTCCAAGCATTTAAATGGATACGGTGAAGCAGGTTTACGTACATTGGCGCTCAGTTACAGAAAGCTGGATGAGACTGAGTATTCTGCATGGAACAGTGAATTTCACAAAGCCAAAACCTCAGTCGGGGCTGACAGAGATGAAATGCTCGAAAAGGTATCAGATATGATGGAGAAGGAACTGATTCTTGTTGGTGCTACTGCCGTGGAAGACAAACTGCAGAAAGGGGTACGCATTTGGAAGTTTATTTGTGATTATTACCAAGAGGCTTAACTTTGAAGTTCCTTTCAGCTTACAGTTTATTGTTCGTTTCAGGTGCCTCAGTGCATAGATAAACTTGCCCAAGCTGGTCTCAAGATATGGGTTTTGACAGGAGATAAGATGGAGACAGCAATTAACATAGGGTTTGTTGTTCTTCTATGTTGCTTATAATAGCATGCCTCAAAACTGGGGATTTTAAATATAGATACCAAGTGGAGTAAGTTCTTTGTTTTTCCAAATGCAGATATGCCTGCAGTTTACTGCGACAGGGTATGAAGCAGATATTCATAGCACTTAAAACTGAAGAGGAAATATCCCAAGACCCCGAAGCTGTATGTATTAGGCTGATACTATATAAACCTACATTACTGTTTGAGTAAAAACTTGCATCTTGATGTGAGAACTCGTATGTTGTTGTTAATGGCCAGGCTGCGAGAGAGAGCATTTTGATGCAGATCCTAAATGCCTCACAGATGGTCAAACTAGAGAAGGATCCACATGCAGCGTTTGCTTTGATCATTGATGGGAAAACACTTGCATATGCCTTGGAGGATGATATTAAGTATCAGTTTCTTGCCCTGGCAGTCGACTGTGCTTCAGTGATATGCTGTCGTGTCTCTCCCAAGCAAAAAGCGCTTGTAAGATTTGATTCCAGAAGTCCTACTTATATCTTCTTATAAATGATGAGAATCACTTACTTTTGTTTTATGTCGGTTTTCTAGGTAACAAGACTAGCGAAAGAAGGTTCAGGAAAAACAACCTTGGCAATTGGTGATGGTGCAAATGATGTTGGAATGATTCAAGAAGCCGATATAGGTGTAGGAATCAGTGGTGTGGAAGGCATGCAGGTAATCAAACTTCCTTTTTTTCTATACAACAAAGCACATATATTTTGGTCTGTTTCTGATTGCAAATCTATTGTTTTTTCTTTCTGCAGGCTGTAATGGCTAGCGACTTCTCCATAGCTCAGTTTCGGTTTCTAGAGAGACTACTTGTTGTCCACGGGCACTGGTGCTACAAAAGAATAGCCCAGATGGTAAGTATCTGTGATTCAAATAACTGATATACAGACAATCCCATTGTTGTTCCCCATTAAATAACATTATGAAGTGATATTGATTCATTCTCTCTTCTAACAGATCTGTTACTTCTTCTACAAGAACATAACATTTGGTCTAACTCTCTTCTACTTTGAGGCTTTCACCGGGTTTTCTGGTCAAGCCATATACAATGACTCCTATTTGTTGCTGTTCAACGTTATTCTCACTTCTCTTCCCGTCATCTCGCTTGGAGTTTTCGAGCAAGACGTGTCCTCGGAAGTTTGCTTACAGGTTCACTCATCTCTCTATTCAGTTAAATCTCTCCAAAATAAAAACCCAAACCCGTCTTCTAATCTTAAATCTCTCTGTTTCTCCCTCTCTATAGTTCCCTGCATTGTACCAGCAAGGCCCCAAGAACCTGTTCTTCGACTGGACCAGAATACTCGGGTGGATGGGAAATGGAGTGTACGCATCCGTAGTCATCTTCGGCCTCAACATTGGCATCTTCCATGTCCAGTCTTTCTGTTCCAATGGCCAAACAGCAGACATGGACGCAATGGGAACCGCAATGTTCACTTGCATCATCTGGGCAGTGAACGTACAGATCGCTTTAACCATGAGCCATTTCACTTGGATCCAACACGCCTTGATCTGGGGAAGTATCTTCACCTGGTACATCTTCCTTGCCCTCTTTGGCATGCTACCTCCAAAAATCTCAGGCAACATCTTCCACATGCTAGTCGAAACCCTAGCACCCGCACCAATCTTCTGGCTAACCTCACTGCTGGTCATAGCCGCCACAACACTTCCTTACTTTGCTCACATATCGTTCCAGAGGTCGTTAAACCCTCTGGACCACCACATCATACAAGAGATGAAGCATTTCAGAATTGACGTCCAGGACGAGCGTATGTGGACGAGAGAGAGATCTAAGGCTAGAGAGAAGACCAAGATCGGATTCACGGCTCGTGTTGATGCCAAGATCCGCCAGCTGAGAGGGAAGCTTCAGAGGAAACACTCTATTTTGAGTGTTATGAGCGGTGTTAGCGCCTCATCGTCGAGTGATACAACGTCCACCACACATCATAGTTGATCCAGTAAGTTTTTTCTTCTTCTCTTCTCTTCTCGAGAAATACAGAACAGAGACAGAATTGGGACTGAAGGTATAATAGGAAACAAAGAAAGGGACTAGAGAAGAGAATGTTGTATTGTGCGTGTGTATATACTAAAAAACATCGGAAAAAAGAATATGATTATAGAGATTCGTATAAATAGCTTTTTTTTCTTTTTTGAAGAAAGTAATGTTTTTTGTATGGTCCAATTCATAGGTAGATAGGAAAACTGATTTCATTCGTTATCTGTCTCATTCAAAGACTACCTTTGATATAATATAATTGCAAGAGAAAGAAAATTCGATTTCTGTATTTGTTACAGATATTTAACACTCAGCAAGAAGAGAGATTCATCGATTGGGTTTTACATATTTATATATATGATGATATTCAGAAAGTCAGGGAGAAAATATGTAATTCAAGAAATACCGATAATGTCTTTGAACCATTTGAAGCTCTTTCGAATAGATCCCTTCATCTTCTGTTCAACGGAATAAACCTTGTAGCCAGCGACTCTTCTCCTCCTCCGCGATTCCGGATCGCTGAAACTCCAGCTTCTAGACGCCGCACGATCCGCGTTTGGAACGCTTTTACTTTTCTTTATCTTCGTCTGGTAATCGTTTGTCTGATCGGCGGCTGAATCGTCGAAACTCGCGCTGTAACCTTTCACCGCAGCTGCGTCTCGGCGGTTTCCAGACGCGATTGCAGCTGGTGGCTCCGTTTCTTTGTAATAGTTCTCCACAGACATGGTGGCTCTGGCTCCGTAATTTGAGTTTTGGTCTGACGAAGAAGAGTCGTCCTCTTCTCTGTGTTTTAATGGATTTGTCTTTAAAAAGTTTATTAAAGGAAATCAACGAAATAATTGTTTCTTTTTAAATAAAATAAATCAATTTACAATTTTTATGTGGAGTTGGTCAAGGACCCACTTATGTTTTTTCTCTTTTCTCTGTTCGTTTTTTTTTTTTCTTTTTTAGCTGACGCAAATTACAGGGGAAAGCTTTAAAGGAATACGTAAATTTGGTATAAATCATAAGACTTTTCATGCTCTATTCTATGCTTGTCATGGTTAGGTTTGTGTGGACGTGATGTGATGCTTTCCCAACTATTTCTAATAGGCACGTGGATTTGTCCAAACCCGTAATTTCTTCTTACAGGAAATAATGGAGGAAAATAGATATCAACAAAATTTCATTTCGTGTTTTCTTGAAGAAACTCTGCAGAACTTTCAGACCAATAATTCCATTTGAAATTATAAAAGCGAACAACCTATGTCGGTGGTGGGCTTGACTCGGAACAATGATGAACATCAACCTCCATAAAATTTGACTGTATGAAAAATATAAATTCTTTATAAGAAAAGTATAATTTTATTTACAGCAATGTTACAAAAAAGAAATACTATTCAACTAAAGCATGATATTCATTTTGTGGAAGTCCCTTATTCGGTAGTTGACCAAAGGGTTTAAACAGTAATGAAGTCCGACGTTCGATATTCAGAGAATGCAATTACATAAATTAATGGAAGCAAACTTATAGGAAATTTCCAACGTGGTTTATCGTAAAGATCCTTGTATAGCAGAAAAAATTGTCTGTTGTAGAATTGTGGTAGTAATATTTTAGACGTTATAACAAAAAACTAAAGCATGATATTGAAATAAAAGATAATAAATATTCATACATGCCGCTGATTAGGCTACTAATCCCTGTTTCAGCCAACAAAGTGTTCAATCAAGTATTTGAAACGAATTGAGTTGAAAGTGACAAAATTTCCGCTGGATTAATCCACCACAAGAATCTGGCGCGTGATCGTGTGACAATGTATATATCTTAATGCCATTGATAATGTCATGGGCCAAAAATAAGTAATGCCCCTCAAAGTTATGGCCACACCACACTTCATATGTGTGTTACTTCTTTTAGAAGTCCGACATTGATGTTCGTTCTATCAATTGAAGGAGTCACACTATACACAAAGCTTGACTATCAATTGACCTTGACTTTAGAAACTTGGATTATGTAGCAAAATACTCATGTAGTATTCCCACCTCGTCATGAGAAAATGTTTTAAAGCCAAAAGATTTGATTGATACAAAAAAAAAAAAAAAGGAAACACAAACAACAAACCATAAAATTAAAAATACTCCATATGATTTAAAAATAAAAATAAATATGGTCAGAAGAGACATGTTGGTAGAGAAGGAAGGAGAGATGAGGAAAAACGGAGACGACGGATCAAAATCAGATCAAAGAGTGTGCCTTACGAAACAAGAAAAAACCTTTCTTCTCCGGTGATAGTACGTCGAGTCTTCTCCTTCACAGCAGATCGGCAACGTTCGAAGGCAGCTCCTCAACAACCACGTTATAGAACTTCTGAATATCAAACAGCATCCTCTCGTCATCACGAGTCACGAAATTGATCGCCACACCTTTCCTCCCGAACCTTCCACTCCTTCCGATACGGTGGAGGTAGTTCTCCGGCTGAGTCGGGAGATCAAAGTTGATAACCAGAGAGACTTGCTGCACATCGATACCACGAGCCAAGAGGTCAGTGGTGATGAGAACACGAGACGAGCCCGACCTAAACTCCCTCATGATGATGTCTCTCGTGTTCTGGTCCATGTCTCCGTGAGTAGCGGAGACAGTGTGGTCACGGCCTCTCATTTTGTCAGTGAGCCAGTCCACCTTTCGCCTAGTGTTGACGAAGATGACACTCTGAGTGATGGCGAGAGTCTCGTAGAGATCGCAGAGCGTCTCGAGCTTCCACTCTTCCTTCTCGACGTTGACGTAAAACTGCTTGATACCTTCAAGAGTGAGCTCGTCACGCTTCACCAGGATTCTCACTGGCTTGCTCATGAACTTCCTCGTGATCTCAAGAGCTTCCGGTGGCATTGTTGCTGAGAACACACCCACCTGGATCTTCGGTGGGAGAAGCTGGAAGATGTCATAGATCTGAAAGCAACATGGACAACACCAGTTAGATAAGAGAATCCCAAAAACAAACAAAACTTAGGAGAAATCTGACGAACCTGGTCCTTGAAACCACGAGAGAGCATCTCGTCAGCTTCATCAAGAACGAACATCTTGATGTGGTCAGCACGGAGAGATTGCCTCTTCAACATGTCGTAGACACGCCCTGGGGTTCCAACAACGACGTGAACACCAGCTTGGAGAATGCGCTGGTCCTCACGGACACTGGTTCCACCAACACAGGCGTGGACCTTGACACCAAGGTAGTCACCGAGGGCCCTCATGACCTTCTCGATCTGCTGAGCAAGCTCTCTGGTTGGAGCAAGAACCAAGGCCTGGCACTGGACGAGGGTGTAGTCCAGCTGCTGCAAGACACCAGAGCAGAAAGTTGCCGTCTTTCCGGTACCGGACTGAGCCTGTTGGATCACGTCGAGACCTTTGCAAAAGGGCACAATCCCTCTTTGCTGAATAGCAGAAGGCTTCTCAAAACCTAAGATGAGATGAGATGAGAAGAGATGAGATTTAAAGAGAGAGAGAGAGAGACATGAAAAAAAAAAAAAAAAGAAAGCTTTTTTATCAAGTTCGTCTAAGCGTACCATAAGCATAGATACCCCTGAGGAGGTTCTCTTGAAGACCCATTGCATCGAAGCTCTCGTGGACGTCATCGTAGGAGGTGAAGAACTCATCTTGTCCCTCAAGTCTGTATAATTCATACAATTACAATTACCTACTAGAGATCAAAGCTCAAGAAAGAAGAGACGAAACAGAAATAAAAAGAAACTCACACTTCGTTCAACTTCTGGTCGAACTGACGAGCATCAAACTGTGTGCCTTCTGGTGCAGATCCTGCCATGACTACACATACACAGAACATCACCAATTAGCCATGTAATCAAAGAAGAATCCGAATGAACATACAAACGAAAGACGCGACAGCTTTTTGACTTCTAATGTGACAGAATAGCCAAACTCGCAGTCCATAAAGAGAGGAAGACAAGCATTAATATCTGTCTCCGATGATGTTTGGAGATAATGTTTTTAAGGGCACATATGGTTATCCAATTTTATAGACACCAACTCAACCTATTTCTCCGGATTAAAAACAGTCTAATGTCAAATAACATCAAACCAAAAAAAAACACCTGAGCTTCAGTAGGATCCCTATCTATTGGGCAACTACAGAAACAAGAGTCTACGGATTCCAAATCGAACCTAAGTGGGACAAATGTTACAAACTTTTAGGAAAAATCCTCACTAATAAAATTCACAAATCTACGGGTATAGATCCTAGCATAAATAATCGTCATCATCATAATATAATAGAGAGATCCGAAGTACTTCCACCGGTAAAATCCGGCAAAGATAAAGCGATTCAATCGCTGAAAATATCAACACAACTCACAAAAAGTTCGAAACAGCATCTATCGGAAAAAAACCAAACAGAGCATAATAACACAAGCACCAATCGGAAGAAAAAGAAACATAAAAAGTCAAATCGAAAAATCAAAAGGAGACGATGAAGCGATGCAAACCTGGAGAAAAAGAGAGTTGGTAGCTGAAGAAGCGAGAGTAGTTTTGATTTGATAACTTAGGGAGCCTGAATCTCCCAAAGTTGGATCTGAACCGCGAAGGGAGAGAGAGACGAACGAGAGAGAGCGAAGATTGAGGCTTTCGAAGAGAGACTGAAAGAAATCGGAAAAGAGGCAGAGAGACAACGCCTTATTTATCTTTATATACTCTTTTTTTTTTTTTGTTCTTTTTTTTTTTCATTGAGTCGTGTTAGGGTTTTCTCCATAGGAAATCTTCTCCTATTCTGTTTGCGAATTCCGGATTTACCCCTACACACTCTTTCTTTTTACTAGTTTGGGATCGGACAAGGATTTCCACACACGACTCTAGTGTGTTCGTGTCTTAACTCATGTTTAATTAACAAGTTTTTTATAGCAAAAAGAGGGATGAAAACAACTTTAATTAGGACCATTAGTGATCGGTCCGCGCTACGCGCGGATTTTGGCCAATATATTTTATACTATCTCGCTGTTATTGAAATTTGATTTAAAATATATAAAAACCTAAAAATATCTTCAAATGTAGTTAAACATTAAATTGCAGACATCATTATTTTTTTATAACTTTCCAGAAGGGTTGGTATAGAAGTGCATGTTTTACTTGATGATATCGAACAAATATAGTTATTTAATGGCTTATTGTTAAACAACTTTGAACACCTTGAATGATTCGTTGCATTGGAAATTTAGTTGTCAGATCAGCAGTACAAAAGATTACAAATTTTTTTTCTCACCGCGATGCTCAATTGAAAGAAATAGAAATCATTTTTCACTTACCATTTTGAATAGTTAAGTTATAACAACATGAACCAAATTTCTAAAGATAAAATCAGTCAAAGAGAATGTTGTAGCATATGGATGCTTCTCCCAACTTCCTCCCTGTCTTTGTACTTGTAAAGTATTTCAAATCCAATGGAAACACCTTATATTTCATTAGAATACAGTAGTCTAGCAATTCGTCTCTTTGTCCATCAGCTTGCTTCAGCTCATGCTAAATCAGGTTTCTCTATTGTATATATATATCATTTTCTCCGGGCAATATCCTGCGAAGATTAATCTCCATTAAGTTTTTATGATGATGATGACCCATAAGGAAGACTTCAATATATATGAGAAAAAAGTTCTAAAGGCAGTAAGTATATGCTTTTTGACATCATTGTGTGTCTGATAGGAAGACAAAAGTTTAAAACGCAAAATCCTTTATTTCTCAATGAAGACGAAGAAAAGAAATACGGTACACACACCAACTCAATATGAACCGATCAACCAATAACTACATTGGATTAGAGTTTTGTTATAGATTCCCCTAAGCTCTTTCAAAGCTGAGAAGCTCCTAAGCAAATAAATGACAGAAGACTTTCTCAGTGTAGCTGAAACCCTTTATTCATTTTTAATAAGAGGGTGGAAATGTTTTATGTTCTCCTTCGTGAACTGATGATAACCAAAATCGATTCTCAAATTTTTTTCTCACAGAGAAGATGATCAGTACAGATTCAGAAAATTAATTATGAGACAACATCTACATATTAAAGTTCTAAGGTAGATTTCATACTTTACAAAGTTATGGACTTGACTCAAACAACTACATTTTTTTTTTTGATAAAGAAACTCAAACTCAAACAACTACGTACTTTCTCAACCAGTACACAACAAAACCTGACACTATATACCTTTCAAACTCATAGGTCACTTGCTACACGCGGGATTTGTTTCCGTATTTTGTTCTTAATTTTCTTCGAAGTTAGTATATTTTAATCAACATTTTTCTCATTTTTTTTATTTTTATGTTTGAAAATCGCCGAAAAATGTTTGTTTATGTATTGTGAATTTATACCATAAGATTATAATTTTTAGGTTTGCATTTTTTTTCTTAAAATTTAGCTCATTGTATTAATAATGATTCAATAATGTTGTTATACTTATTGATATGTTACTTTAATATCGTTGTAAACACTTACCCTAATCAATCAAACTCATATTTTTTTTTTTGGGTTTTTGTTCCTAGTTATTGTCCTTTCTTTTATACACATAACAAATGGAGCCTTTTTCATTAACACCTTCAAGCTTTTGCCGAGTATATAATTTTTCTTGATGTTATTTATATATGTTTGGTCCATTCTTCTTCATACCCATAAGGCCAAAACTTCTAAAACTGTAATATGCATGCCCATGTGCCATATAATATAAGGTCTCAAACACTCACTTTTAATTAACCATTAGTCCTATCATTTTATTTCTCTTTTACGTTTACTACATTTTTTTTGTTGTTCGAATATGTTGGTATAATAATATTTCACAATGCTTTATCATCTTTGCCGTGTTTAGTATCCTTAACCTTTGGAGCTCTTCATCCTTTGATAAAGATGTCAATCGGGTTGGCCCGCGTCCGCATAGACCTGCCCATTGGGCTTTCTGTTTTTGATACGTCCGTGCGGGTCGGCCCGCCGCAGGCTGCGAACAAAAACTTTAGGCCCAAACCCACCCCGCATAGAATCTCCAACGGTCTTTTTCAATCAAAGTTTCCTCTTTGAATTCGTTTGGCGTCATCTCCTGCTTGACATTGATCTCTTATTGTTGTTAACAGAATATAAGAGGACTTACAATGAATATAAGAGGACTTATAGAGCTAACGAACTCATTGTAATAAAGAACTTACTCTTCAGTGTTCCTCCAGCTCCCTCTCCTCTATCTCTTTAAGCATTTTTTGTCTGTAATCGTATCCTGAAGTTGAAGCTCTTAGGCAAGTGTGTTTTGTTATGCCTCATAAAGTAGCTACAAAAGCTTATAACTCCTCCGATTCTCTTCACGTTTCAAGAAGAGTGAGACACATTTTCTCTCAAATCATGGAATCTATAAAATATAACATGCAAACCAATCGAAATGAAAACAATATTAAGAGAAACACGGTATGATGAGAATTTTAAACATAGAGAAACGATGACCATTACCCCAAAACATACCCATTCCCAAAATTGCATCCACCAATGTCCCTCCTTTGGATCGTGTGAGAAGTCAAACATACTATCAATCAGACTCAAATATATTTTAGAGCCAAAAAATAATATATAAGTTTTGGCTAACTCATAAGTGTACCTTCTAGATTAGGATTCTAATATCTTGTGATCTGATTGCATATTAGAATACACAATAAAAATCAGCACATATAACATAACCGGTCATACCTTAGTGTTTTTGGTTCTCTAGACCTGAATTTTATAATCTTAAGGAATGGGTGGTCAAAAACTGGCTGCTTTAAAATAGGAACTCAGTCTATTATATCAGCGTCAACTTCTTTCTAAATTATAGTATGGACCTAATTAAAGTTTCATTAAAGTTTAGAATTATTTTAATTAAAGTTTTATTTTAATCATAGATTAATTTGCTAATTCGAAATTGATACTTCAGATGGAAATTTTGACATATATATAATATATTTTTAAATTGATTAAGGAAATGGTAATATATGGTGACTCAATCTCAGAATTTTGGAAATAATAAACGATTTGCAAAGCTTATATATGAAATATTTTTTAATATTGTTGGCTACAACTACCTTCTAAAATTATATTCATTTTTTGTTAGTTGAATTTTGTTTACGATTACACCAATATCTATTTTTTTATTTTTTTTATTAAAAAAAAATTTTAATTTTAGATACCAAATTAGATAAGTTGTCAAACTTACGATCACCAAATCAAGTACAAATTTATTTATTTATTCTGATATTGTTCTTTTAAAATATAATTAGTTACTTAGATTATATATTAGGCTTATTAGCCAATTCAAATTAAGCATTACTTGAGAATTTCAACCCAAAAGAAGTTTTATACTTTACAAAAATTCCAATTTTGTAAACTTCAATCATATTGAAATTGAAGATCTGAAAATTATTATCTTTTTTTAACTACTTTTAATCTACTCATAGTACACACCAATATACTCTTAACTCTATCAATATTGATGATTAGTTCTATGATTTGTCAACTCTGGTTTTGTTGTGGATCTAGACAGTATGGGTATATAATTCACGTCTTGTTCTAAACAACAGAGCATAATACAAAACCGTTTGTTATTTAAAAAAAAAACAAAACTTTTGTTGTTATACATATTATATTATTATATAACAAAACAGAGGATTCCATTTATCCTCTTAGTTCATAGTCACATGGACTTGGTCTTTTGATCCTTTGCTCACATACCCTTGATTTTTGCCAGCTGGACGTCTTACTTTTCTGTCACTATTCTAAGAATACCAAAGTTTACTTCTCGAGCACATTCAACACCTTCTTCTATTCTTCTTTTACTTTCTGTACTTTCATTATTGTGCCATAGAGAAAGACACATGTTTTAGTTGGTGTGCAACAGAGGAAGTTTACTATATAATTAGTAAGGAAGACATGAACAGAGATGAGGATTTCTTACTCACCTGTTGCGTCAGTCTTTCGATACTAACTCTACTCACTCTTATGCAAATCACAATATAATGAGCATGAAAAGTTGATTCCTCCTCCGTGGTTGGTTTATCGATCTCCTCCTGGTTTCAGTGTATTTACGGAATGAAACCATAACTGTAGAATATGACTTCTCAAGCATTATATAATTCAAGGCACAAAATCAAAGTTTTCAATGTCCAACTTTGTCAAAATTGAAAATGGTTGTTCGTTGTGAAAGAACCAAATGATGCCCACTAAACAAATGCCAAACTTTATATATATAACTTTTTGATTAAGGAAAAATGCTTACCGTAGCATGCCATTGTTGGGACATTGTCAGACAACCGTAGTGTGTTTTTGAAAGCCAAGTATACCTGCAAAATTAAAAAATTAAAATGAAATTAAGAAATGTAAAAGTCTTGAAAACTACTTATACTTCCATCATTGCACATCGAAGGCATTAGAGTAAGTTGATAATAAAAAAGAAAGAAGGTATGTGCTACGATAGTACCTTCCCATCTTCCGTAGATCTGTTGTGGTGTTTTACTCATTTGGAACAGTTGGATTATCCATATACCCTTCGTATTGTCCAAGAACTACCTCTTCATCTTTTATAGGAACCACAGTTTGAAGAACCTGCAAATTCACTTATAAAAATCAGTCAATGTCTGTGCTACTACTTCCCACAGATTATTTTTTTTTTTAGAAAGAGAGAATGTTGACTGATTGTTAATTGTTGATCTAATTCTCCATATCCAGTACTATTGATTTTCCATACGCATAGAGAAGCCAAAAGGGTTTCATGTTTCCATCTAACCATTTGAGAGATGAAAATCGTTGGTCGATCAATCCTTTACTCGTTGGCTGAAATTAAACACAAAGATCCCTTCAGATTCAGGTGATTAGTAAAGATGCATAGGAGACAGTAAAGATCATATAAACATTCTGTCCTCAACTTATCAAAGAGGAGAGAATGTGTGAATCAATGCTAAAGAACCTATTAAGGATGGGTTTGTCTATTACCGGTAACACTGATGTTTCACTATCAAAGCTACATAAAGTTTTACCTTTAACAAACCCTGATGATGCGCGGTAGCTTTACTCTTCTTTGTCTTTGCCATCTGCAACATACGGAATCTTTCGGATTTACAGTTGTAAGAATCAGAGGATCGAGAAAAAGAAAAAAGTTTAGAAGATGACCCCATCTTCAATATCTTTGATCTTCACCGTAAGATAGCTGAGAGATACAGCCTTATGGTTAAACGCAGGTGTAAAGAATTAAAGAATAACACCGGAATCAGAAGGACGAAAGTGAGGGCGGAGGAGAAAGAGGCCGAGAAATGTGAGGGTTTTCGTTTCACCTGATTAGGAAATTAGAACCGAAGTGTCTAAATTTCGGCTTGATCGAAGAAGATGGACGTCTAGCGAGGTAAGCCTAGGGATATGAATGGCTGGGATAATGATTACCCGACGGTGGAGGTTGTGGAGAAATAGATTCCGGCGGACGGGCACAAACCCAGTGGATCAGCGGATTTTCGGTGGTTTCCTAGCGCGATTGCCGAATAGCGGTGGCTGGTGTTGCCTCCGGCGGACATGTGAAGACGGAACGGAAGAAACTGAGGAAGAATGGTTCATGTTAGAAGCAGAGCAAAACGGCGAAGTGGAATATCGGAGAGACGCGAAGGCTTGTTGGGTAGAGCGTTTGAGAAGAGATAGATTTGGTGAAGTTAAAAAGGAAGCATTGAAGAAGATCAAGGGGACGACGATTAGAAGCGAGACGGAGGAGAAGATGAAAGGTTGAAAAATTTTTCTTCATCAGAAATTCAGAATATTTGGAGCTTATGCCAAGTGGCACTCTAAGAAATAAGTTTAACTTGCTGACGTGGGTAGCCTGAGAAGCCCCAAATTGCTACTTTTATTAGTGTAGATTTATTTTTAATTTTTAAAACTAAAATAAGGTAAAACGACTAATTTGTTCGTGGAGAAACTAAACGTTTTATTCCTCAATTGTTGATTGTATATAACTCCCCATTATATTATTGATTTTTCTAAATCAGTTTTTAATTAGTTAAACATTAATATAGAAATGGACTCTGTTAATATAGAAATGGACTCCGCTAATTTTGTAACATAATCCGTCAGAATTTTCTATTATAAACTCATAATATCCAAACTTAAAAACCATAAGGGAATTTCCAGCGAATTCCGACGATTTTTAACAAATTCAGAACTCAAATTTTGAATTAGTATAATCACTAAAATTTATTGGAAATTGTTAAAAATCGTCGGAGTTCACCGGAAATTCCCTTATGGTTTTTAGGTTTGGAAATTCTGAATTTTGAATAAAAAAATCTCGACATATTATATTACAAAATTAGCGGAGTCCGTTTCTATGTCAACAGTTGAGTAATTGAAACCAGATTTATAAAAGTCAATAATACATTGAAGAATTATATGTGCAGTTAACAATTAGAGAATAAAATATGCAATTTCATAAAGTTCATGAGTTAAATAAACGTTTTCTTGTATATGTGTCCTAATTTATCTAATGGAAAATTCAGAACATTATCTTGTGTGACCCAAAGAGAAACTATTATTCGTTATCTTGTATAAGCTATTTCTTTTCTCCAGCTTATAATTAATAAAGCTTTCTTTTCACTATTCTTCCCAATTACAAAGAGAATTTATACAATTATTTGCGAAGTAATTTTGTATAATGGAGCTCTCTCATTCACTCTCACAAAGATAATAACATAAATAATTTTAATGAAATTGTTTAAGTATTATTTTTATAATAATCGTTTAATTGATATTCTTATAAATAACCTACTGTCATACATAACAAATCTTAAAAACTACATCTAAAAGAAAATTTTGGTTATACCATCTATGTTTTACTTAGTTCTAGCTTATCTTTTTGGAGTTAAATTAGTTATAACTCGTCTTAACATGTATCTATCTTGATGATGAAATTATGAGCAATAAATATTAATAATATAAATCGATAAAATTTATAAAAATTAAACATAAAAACTTCTAAATCGATATAATTTGAAAATTACATAACTATAAAGATTCATAAACTGCTTTAAAAAAAAAAAAAATTCATGCAAGGCACGGGAGAATTACCTAGTATTACGAGAATACTTAAGTAACATAATTTTTTTATATCAACCATCTGTATAATTTCTATCTCAACTGTTGCAACAAATCCAAGGCAATTACAAGAATCCTTGAATGCAATAATCTTGGATAGTAAAACTAGCTCTATCAGCAACTGAGTGAGAAGAAGAGGCCTTAACGGTTGTGTATAAAAACCATATCTTCTAAACCTCACCGGGAGAAGCAAAAAGTACCACTAAAATAAGTGAAGGTGAAGAACCAAATAAATGTCACCACAAGCTTTTTTTTTTTATGTCATACAACGTCAAACTTAGAGAGCGATGCTGAAATCAAAGAGAGCTCTATGGTGTTTGGAGGATGTCTCCATAACTGGACAAAACTACTTGCTAAGAACTTGACGCTTAGGACTAGACTTAGCAAATGGAAGTAAATTTGAATACATCAAGTGTCTTAGATTCTTTTTCACAACCAAGACTCAAATTGTCCGGTAAAATAAGTACAAAAAGATTCAACAACATGCATACAGTGAAGGAACAAATCATTCGTGTAATAAAAAGATAAATCAGGTTTTGGTCCATGGTAATGAATTTCAAAAGCTCTAAATATTTGCTATATGAATCTTTCAAAGTAAAATCCCCTAGCTAAAAGTAAAAGGCAAATTTAATGTTCTCCCGAATTTCAAACGGTGATTGAAAAGCAGATATCATTTCACGATTTCATTTTCACGTTCACGACATGGATTCATTTTTTTTTTTTTCACTTGATTTATTATACTAGTACAAATTATTAGAAATATTACAATGAAGATTCTGCAACGAACAATTCCGTCTTTTATGGTACTATGACATAAAGTTTCGAACCTACTGCATTCTGTATTTCTGTACCATTGATTCGTTTCTTCCCCAATTCAGCTGCAAATCCACGAATTTATAGAGATTTTGAAGACCATTTACTTTGAACGGGCCTAGGATTAGGAGGCCCATTAATAGAGTTGGCTTTAAAATCGGCCATAGTTCGACTAATCCCTGCCGTTCATTAGATGCTGAGTAAACGCACGCATCTGATGATCGATGTCTTTTGGTGAGGCGCAAAAACTCAGAGAATAAAAAACAGAGCAGTCGAAAAGAAGAAGAAAAAAATGAAAATTTGAGCTGAAATTAAAACTAGACAAGTCAAATATCGAATTAATCATTCTCGATCTGTGATATTTTTGCTGACTCTCAAAAAGGAAGGAAGAAACCCTAAACAAACCCAGACACCATTTCTTTTGTTTTCCTCTTCTCCTTTCCATCTAAACATCCACAGTTCCGATTGCACAACAATGGCTTACGCATCTCGTATCATCAATCATTCGAAGAAGGTTTATGTTTCTCGATTTTATTTTCTATGATGATTACTACCGTTTGATCGTTTTTAGTCCTTGCGTTGATCATGTTTCGTGATCTTATGAGATGGTGTATTATCCATTTGTTCTGCTAATGATTTTCTGAACTGAATCTGAATCTGAATTATACGCTTCTATTGTCGATTGAATTCTGTGGTTTTATCCCTAATCTAATCGATCGTTCATGGGCATTTCTGCATTCGCTATTTAGAGCTTTTTCAGTGACGATGGTGGAATTTTTTTTGTTATGAATGTTTAATGTTAGTAGCTTCGCTTTATGATTGGCAATTGTGGTATTGACAGTGTGCCCTCTTCCGTGCGTTGTGAGGGATGAATAGTTACATACTGTAAATATAGAATTTAAGAATCTCAATATAAAGAATAATTCTCTTTATTAGCTTAAGAAAATAACTCAAAACTTAAGCTCTCACAAACTCTTAAACTCTTAAGTTATGTCACACATTGACATCTCCTTATATAGCCACATACAAATCCTAATCCTATAAGAGAACACATTCTCTAATCCTAAGCTCATTAAGATTCCATATCTAGATAGGATTAAACATCTTGTGGCTTAAGCTTCTTCAAGCTTACTCAACAATAAAAGTCTCTAACTTTACAGCAGAGTAATTGTCATTTATGTGTTAACGCCACTTGATGGGTTGTGTGATTTGACAGTTGAAACATGTTTCCACTTTACTGAGGCGTGAGCATGCTGTAACAGTCCGTGGCTTCTCCAATAGTACCCAGCCCTCTCTCACTGGAAGAGAAGGTAAACGAGTGACCTTTTCATTGCTGTTCCTTAGCTCATTTGATGACGAAATATATCCATTTTGTTTTCGCCATTTCTTTCAACTGTTGCGGAAACAAGCACCTCGCAGTGCCCATGAATTGAATAGTCCAAGTTTGACATTCACATCAATCTCCCGTAATTTTTTTTTTGTAATACGAAGAACATAATTACGTTCGTTCTTCAGTTGATTACGAAACTGATAACTGAAAATTAATATGCTAGATTGTATGCTTATCGCTTCAGCATTTTTTTTGTTTTGGTCTGCAGATATCTTCAAGGTCCGCCAGAATTATTCCCCGCTAGAGAAAATTTCGAAATGTAGTGCTAGCAATGTAAGCCCCTACTGTTCAGCTCCTTTTCTCATCTATGTCATTGATTAACTGCATTATGTCTAATAGCATAATCTTTTGTGTCCAAATTTCATTAACTGCATTATATAGGTACCAATGCCTAGTGGTATTTCAGCAATGAACACAAAACTAAGCAGCAGAATGACAGGACCAAGTTTTTTCAAAGAATATATAAGGTACATATTATTTTCCCAAGTGTATTCTTCTTGATCCCTGCCTGAATAGATACTTCTATCATAATTGTAAGCTTCTTTTCTTGTGTATCAGCTCCCAGATGCGATCAGCAAGAGGATTTTCATCCAGTTCAGGTAGTTATTCATCATCCCCAAGTTTATCTTTTGCTCTTGTCACTTCTGTCTTGCTCTTATGTCATCTTCTTTGACCTGAATGAAACTAGTGTTGAGAAAACCACTTTTCTGATTTTATTTGTGCCAGATCATATTTTATACCATTCCTAGAAAAAAGGCCATGTCTTGTATATGCTAGCTATAACAGTTTTGTGTACTGCATTACAAGATTGTGCAACTGTGTGGAATTTATTGGGTATTTGGAATAAATAGCATTTGACTTGGATCCTGTGTCTTTTGCCGCCATCAGATTTCTGTTAATGTGGTTTGCATTCCTGCATGATTTGTTTTACCAAAAACTTCAAAAAATATGTTTCAGATCTTCCTCCTCATCAAGAGATTGGAATGCCTTCTCTTTCGCCAACAATGACTGAGGCATGGACCTCTGAGTACCTCCTTACTAATTTTATGTGGTTTCTTATTTTATCTTTCTACTAAAGCTATCTGTTCCAAACTTCAGGGTAACATTGCCAGGTGGCTGAAGAAAGAAGGTGATAAAGTGGCTCCTGGTGAAGTGCTTTGTGAAGTTGAAACTGTAATGTTAATCTAGCTTGAATTTTTTTTTTTTTTTTATAGTATATTTCTCGTGCCAGGACTATACTCCTAATCTTAAGCTGTATATTTTAGGACAAAGCAACTGTTGAAATGGAATGCATGGAAGAGGGGTTTCTCGCTAAGATAGTAAAGGAGGAAGGAGCAAAAGAAATTCAAGTTGGAGAGGTATGAGAATTTCTGAATTTCTGGTTCTCATCAATATGATTGTGAGCCCTAAGGTCCCTTTCTGTAACTCTGAGTTGAGGATTATTGAATTTTGCATTTAAATAAACAAAATTATTTATCTTCATCTGTAGAATAATTTCTGAATTGTCTTATTTTTGGTCTAACTAGGTGATTGCGATCACAGTTGAAGATGAAGAGGATATTCAAAAGTTTAAAGATTACACCCCTTCATCTAATGCTGGTCCCGCTGCTCCTGAAGAAAAACCAGCCCCTTCCCCACCTAAGGAAGAGAAGGTAGAGAAAGTCGAGAAGCCTGCCAGTGCTCCTGAAGCCAAGAGTTCTAAGCCAAGCTCGGCTTCTTCAGAAGATCGTGTTTTTGCTAGTCCTCTTGCAAGAAAGTTGGCTGAGGATAACAGTGTTAGTTTCTCAAAAAAAAAAATACTAATAATGTTCTTGTGCTTAATCGCCATGCTCTAAATTATCTCCTTTTCCCTTATAACATTAGGTACCTCTCTCAAGCATCGAAGGCACAGGACCTGAAGGACGGATAGTGAAGGCTGATGTCGAAGAGTTCTTAGGTACCATAGCTCATGGGCACTTCCTTCCCTTCCATTTTTGATTTTCCTCCCCTTCTTTCTTGCCTCTGTTTACAGCACTTAAACCTACGCTCTGTCCTAATACATCTTACTGTGGTACAGCTTCACGCGGTAAAGAAACTACTGCCAAGCCTTCCAAGGCCTCTGATTCAAAGGTTCCAGCTATGGATTATGTTGACATCCCTCACTCTCAGATACGAAAGGTATACCTATATAACCTTTACTGTCGATAGCTTGTTAGATTTCTAAATTTATGTGCAGATTTTCCCCTGTCCGTGGATTCTGAATCTGTTTATTCTATGACTTTGACAGATTACAGCCTCACGTTTGGCATTCTCAAAGCAAACTATTCCTCACTACTACTTGACCGTGGATACATGTGTTGACAAAATGATGGGGTAAGTAGTAAGTTTCAGATGATGTATTTTGATTCGCGCAATGGATGTTAGACATGGCTACTTTTATATGCAGTCTTAGGAGTCAACTCAATTCATTTCAAGAGGCTTCCGGTGGGAAACGTATATCTGTAAATGATCTTGTTATTAAGGTATGTCGTACTTCTGTTTTTGCAAGACACACTAAGAAAATCTCCTTCTCTTTCTCCATTGTGAAATATTTTCTTATTCGAAAATCACAGGCTGCTGCGCTGGCTCTACGTAAAGTTCCTCAGTGCAATAGTTCATGGACAGACGAATATATCCGCCAGTAAGTGTATTTGTTGCTTCAGAGGTTCGTGACAACTTTGCAAACCATCTAAGTCGTTGGTTCTTTTCTTTTCCCCCTTTATGTACAGATTTAGCAACGTGAACATCAACGTTGCAGTGCAAACGGAAAACGGGCTTTACGTTCCTGTTGTCAAGGTGCTGGAGCACAGCACTCAATACAGTGATTAAACCTTCCTCTGCAGAAACTTGAGATTTCTTAAAAACTAACTTCATCAAAATTCTTAATTCTAGGACGCAGACAAGAAGGGATTGTCCACAATTGGAGAAGAGGTTCGATTCTTGGCCCAGAAAGCAAAAGAAAACAGCTTGAAGCCTGAAGATTATGAGGTTAGATGATAATTCGATCACTGCTCACTAATAATGCTGCTCCGAAAGCAAATCAGCTAAAATTATTTCTTTTGACAGGGAGGAACATTCACAGTCTCCAACTTGGGAGGACCTTTTGGCATCAAACAGTTCTGTGCCGTTATCAATCCACCTCAAGCCGCTATTCTAGCAATCGGATCCTGTAAAGCCCTACACACACACACACAAATACTCCATCCAGTTTTAGTTTCTTCCCCGTGACTGATTGTAATGTTGTGTTTGAATCTCAAAACAGCTGAAAAGAGAGTTGTTCCCGGTATTGGTCCTGACCAATTCAACGTTGCTTCTTACATGTCTGTAACACTAAGCTGCGACCACCGCGTAATTGATGGTACAAATCTTCCTCCATTCCTATGCTATGACCATTCATTATCTCATGGAAAACGTCTAATAGTAAGTTGTCGTCCTTGTGCAGGTGCGATTGGAGCTGAATGGTTGAAAGCATTCAAGGGTTACATCGAGACCCCAGAATCCATGTTACTCTAAAATCCACATTCGCACACACATACACATCAAAAGCTAAAAAGCTCATGAGAGTCTGACCTCAAATTTCTCTGGTTCTACAGTTCCTAAAGTTGGAGTTGCTTGTTTTGTTATTCATTACATTGAGATCTCGAGTTAGACAGATTTTTGTCTCAAAATAAAATCAGGAATCCAACAATTTTACTGCTGATTAGATAACTTGGCTTCATCATGGGTAGCCAATTTGGCATAATAAAACTCATTACTTTTTTGTCATTCATATTTGATATTTTTTTTGGGTTGACAAACTCTGTTTAAAAATGCGAGTCTTTGAAACAAAGAAGAGCTAATTATCACATAAAATTACTTCAATTTCGTTTATAGTGGGAATGGTGAAACCATGCTCAACCCAACCAAAGTCATCACTGAGGTGAAGTATTTGTGTCATTAAACCAAAGAAACAGAAATAAGAAATAACATCTCGACAACAAAAATAGAACAAATCTTCTACAAGATCATCGTCATCCTCACCTTGTGTGTCTGTCCATCTATCGTCTCCTTTTCCGCATAATCTGAGGGAACTTGAGAGGGACATGCAGGGAGTAAAAAGTGTTTGACTTATCACGAGAGTATTTGCAGCCAAGGTTCTCAAGATGCTTCCTGAGTTCAATTTGGCTAATCCTCAGATCCTTGGCAATGTCTTCTGGGTCGGTCTTGAAGTTATCCACGTGAAGGGCGAGCACAAGAACGTAGCTTATCAGAAGGTTGATCTTGTCATTAGCCATCCTACCTTCGTCAGAATCCTTGAACAATCTCTTACATTTCTGACGGATGATTCCTGGAAACTTGTGGTTCTTAGCCGAGCTGTAACCATCCAATGAATTCAAGTCCTTGAACTTAACTAGATGGGTTAGGAGCGATAACACAACAGAAACCGTCTCCTTCTCGGTCTCGTCCTGCAAATAGACCAACATGAAATCAATGCTATAACGAACCTGACCTGTAAATTAAACTATCTACAAGTTCAAAGTCTCTTGGCTAAGAGTAAACAAAATGCGACACTGGTGCAAGCCAACATGGTATTTCAAGTGAATATACGCAAACTTGCAAGAAAAATATCAAAAATGTTACCCTCATCTCTTGCAGCCTGTACAATCGGTTGCGGACAAAGACAGGGTATTCATCGGTTGATGTTCCGGGCACAAGCTTGTAAATATCTCGAAGGAAGGTCCATTCTCCGTTGTCGATGATCTTTTCTAGAGGGTAAGCTTTTCCTGGAGTCGTAGCAGAGACATCGTGAGGTGGAATGTTGCGTGAAACATTCGCATCGGTGCTTTCAAGAGCACTCGAGTTAACTTCTGCAAGTTTACGGTCATCGGAATCCTGAGCATCAGGATCAGCTCCGAGGTTTAAGGCCTTCTTCTTCTTGTCCTGCATAGAGCAACCACATTATCTCTCATTAATCCTTCCTCTAAATATAGTGAGATTAAAACTAATGCTAATGAATATTGCAGCTTCATGGCTTTTACCCGATTAATAGCCGACTTTGTACCAAACTTGCTGTTAAGTTTCTCTCTTCCTTTGATTTGACGTTCCTTGTCGCTAAGCTCCGTGGTGACCGCACTTTCCGCAGCTTCTGAATTCACTGTTTCTTTTTTAACTCTTGGCTCCAATCTGAATACCTGCAATTGAAGCCAGATTCAAATCCACATTCTTAAAATGACACAAAACCAAATTCAACTCTCAAAAGCCATCAATTCCGAAACGAGGTCACGGGAAAGGATTAGAGTTTGAAACCTTATTGTGAGCAATCGGAATAATTCTCAATGTCTGAGCTTCTTTATCGACAACACCAAGTGTGTACACACAAGTCTGTCTAGCAGCTTGCTCGCCGGTGTAATTGGAGCCGACGAACTCCACGCTTGAGCCAGGCGGGCTTACCACGACCTCAAGCCTCTTCTTAGACTCTGCCTTGTGCCTGTATACAGTGACGTTCGGAGATTCTCTGTCGCCGGATTGAGAAGAAGGATCGTATCCTGAAGCGAAATAAGCGACGATAGGAGGGATTCTATCTGGCTTCTCAGAGATTTGTTTGACGCTGATGTCGATAGTCGCGGCGTCGTCGTCTTCGTCGCGATTCTCTGTTTCGCTTGTTGATTTGTTCTTCCTCTTTTTATTCTTTTTCACGAGTTGCGGCGTCTTGAACGCATCTTCCTCGTCCATATAGTCGTTCTCGTGTTCGTCCAACATGGTCGAAGAGCAGGATTGATTCCGTCGGCCGGTCTAACGAAACTTCAACGGTGTACAGAAGAAGATACTGAAACTGCTAAACCCTAATTTTTGATCGGGTTACTTTGGAAAATTGCAAAACAGACCCTTGTATTTGTCTCTCAATAGAAGAATCCTCGCTATAGGTTTGTTTTTCACCCCTAAACATTAAGCCGTCTAAAAAAGACTCACGCCGTTATAACTGTTCGGGAAACAACACGTAGTTCATCGAAAAACAACAAATTTCCAGCGACGGTTCTTCCTTAATGTCAATATCATTGACTAGTTCATAAAATTGTCAACTACTAGTTTTTTTTATCCCCGTGAGCAACAAACCAGTAGTTTCAAATAAATACTTCTGTTAATCAAACCTGAAGTTTCTATCTCCCTTCCTGAAAAACACACAAATACCATTCTTGTTTTCCTTTATAATATCGACCAAACGAGAAGTTACATATACACATCGTTTCGAATCATGGAAGTCAACGGTGGGGAAGATCATCAGTACGCAGAATCATCGGAATGGTTCGTAAAGTACTTAAATCGTCAAGGCGATTGGTTAGAGAAAACTAGAGGAAATTTGATGGTTGCGGCGACGGTTATAGCTGGTATGAGCTTTCAAGTTATGGTTAATCCTCCGGGTGGCGTTTGGCAGAGTGATAATTGTTCAACCGGAACTCTATCGGTTTGTAAGGCAAAAGCCGGAACTTCGGTATTGGAGCACGATAGTTCAAAGCGTGGACTCTATCTTGGAATGGTTATTAGCAGTACAGTGTCGTTTTCTGCTTCCATGAGCCTTATTCTCCTCGTCATCAGCGGTTTGCGACTTAGGTACTAATAAATCATATAAGAAACTTTATCATACTCATAGGTTGATAGTATATCATTTGTGATAGCTTGTTTATAACTATTACTTTGTAAATTTTTATTATGTAATTAAATATGTGGTTTGATAGATATTAGTGAAAAGTGTGAGAATTCAATTTATTATTTTGTTTAATAGTCATGTAAATTGAGATTAAGGTACTGACTTTGGTTAGTTAAATGTCCAACTAGGTAGGTTCTACAGTTGACTTAGATTAATTCAACAAAACCGGTCTGATTGCTAAAAGACATAGACTTGTCGCTACTTGATAATGGACTAAAGGACTATGGCACTGACTTCATAAAAGTTAATTTAATGTTTCGACTTTAATAATTAGTGAGAATTAATTGGGTTTAAGATGAATTAATTATTGGATGTTAAATTATGTACAGGAACCGGATGATAATGGCGATCTTGGTAACGTTTATGGTGGTTGCGGTTCTTTGTATGTCTGCGGCATTCTTTTTTGCCGTCGCGTTGGTTCAATCCGACGATCAAATAATACTTTACATACTAATAATTTATTTGGGATTTTGGATTGTGTTTCCTGTTTTAATACTCGTAAGCCAACTAGTTCGGTTTTTAGGTTGGCTTATTTGTTTCATATGTTGTTGTTGTCCACGTCAACGACGGTCTCCTCGACGGCAGCTACCATTGGCTCCATCTCCTGCCCATTAATGAAGAAGAGGCACCGGTCACCGGTGACTCGGGCCACGCGCGTATGAAATGAAAAACGGTGTCAGCAATGTGATCATAGAATAAAATTAAAGTTCCTCATTTTTCATTATTATATAAAGTTTAAGGTTTCTTTGGTAAAATATAATGTTTAAGGTTGGTTGTGTATGGGGTTTGTTTAATTAAGAGATTCGTTTGGATAATAAGATTATGTGTGAATCATGACAAAAGCACCTTGTGATTAGACTAGTAGTGGTCTAAATATTTAGTTTTACCAACTGCAGCGTAAAAGCGTTTACTAGTTTGATATTATAACAGTCTAAACTCTAAACTCGAAATAAAAAAGGAAAAATTCGGTTAGTAAAGAAAGTAAATGCATGCGGATGTGTTAAAAAAGACATGATACGTATATATATCGTCATCCTGAACAAATAAACGTAGCCATCTCTACACAGACTTCGTCATTCTCTGGAACCCACTTCCCTTTTACGCCTCCATACTTCACTTCATTGGGCTCACAAAATATCAGCCACCGTAGCTTTAGAAGGTATTCATTACCCAATATGATTTTTCGATTTGCCATAGTTTTGCTTTCTCTCGGTTGTACGATTTTCTTTTAATGGAACTATCCACTTCACTGTATATATGCTCGATGTACATATCCATGTGGATACGTATAATTGTCGTCCATTTTTTCATATCCATATGGCCAACTGATTTAATTTTATGTCCATTACAGAGCTATCCACACCTATACCCATATATATCCATCCTGAGATGATTCTTTACTCTTACCATTCTCATCAATCTATTCCTACTTTACTTTTTTTTCTCACAGCGTCATTAATGTCGATGTATTTGCAATTATGAACCAACCAATTGAAACACCTTTACTAATCTCAATTATTTCTTTTTGTAATTGGGACGTTTTATGCGTACTCTCTGATTGGTTAATTTCTTATCTCTGCTCATGATTTAGACGTGTTTAAATAAGCTTGAAAGTTTACATATACATTAGAAAGTGGATTTATTGCATCTTTTATGTTAATGGGACTTTGGAGATCAGAGGTGGCGTTGTCCATATCAAGGTTCTGATTTCATTGGATATTTAACACATGAATCCATATCAAAGTGTAAAACAGTGTTCTGATGTCCCATACCCTGAGGAATTCACATATCTATGTCCTGATGTCCTTTAAATTGGTTTTTCTCTTGATATCAGAATCCTGTGGCACAACTTCTTCACTACGACTTGTAGTTTTAGATCACTGGTCAGAGGCGGGCCTATGCACTAGAAAAGGAAACATTGGCCTATGGGCCAATTTTTTTTTAAAAAAAATTAGGGGTCCAGTTAATTAGTTGTTAACACTAATTGTAGTAGAAAAACCATTTTTTGTCTAACTTTAACAAATAATTAAAAATAAATTTAATAATACGATAAATATTATGGCAACACATAGCCACCTAAACAATTAAACGAACTAATTTGTTTTTCTCTTCCGTTGCAATTCTTCACCTCTTTTCATCTTCTATTGTTAACAACGATTGAACAATGTGACAAAAATGTATTTCCTAATTGATAAATATTTTTTTATTATAGTGATGTTCATCTAATATTAGATTTAGTTTGATTTGTGATTTAGAGTAAATTACTAGCCAAAATTCATATAATTTGCTAATTTATAAGGAAATTTAGTTTAAAAATTTTAGATTAGATATGGGTTAAAAAATTTAGATATGTATCATAGTTTTGTGGATTTGGAGACCACTAATTATTATTACGATGAAGAAAAAAGTATTGCAAAACTTAATATAAGGAAGTATAATGTTTGATTGCCACAAACAACACGTTAGTATGTATTCGACACAAAAATGGTTCATCAAGGCCTTATTTATCACCGCCTACGGGCTTTATATGTCTAGGCACGGCTCTGTCACTGGTTTTTACTTTTTTCAAATTTTCAACGATTTTGCAGGAAATTCTCGGGTCTTCCACCTTAATTCAAACATGGAAGAAGAGGCTCGTTTAGCGAATAGTCAGATTTTTTTTTTAAGCTTCTCATAGAGAAAGAATCAAGATTTTTCCAAGGTCTATGTCATGTCTTCAACATTAACCTCTTAATACTTTGTTTGGTGAGCGCTCATTTTCTTCTTTGGTAAAAGTATTAACTGTCTGAAAATACTTACTTAGAGTAAGTGATCTCTTAAGTGAGCTCTTATGCCATTGCAATAAAGATAAAATAGTTTAAATTTTTAGAGCTTGAATGCATTGATGATATTCTTCTGACTAAGTTTTCTGGTGTATATGACAGAAGAATGACAACAAAGAAGCTGAAAAGGAAAGGGAAGGAATGCCATTAGATCCAATGATGGGATGGACATGTGTGCTTGGACATGAGATCGTGTACGTGATGTCGTGGACACAATGTCGTATTGATCTTAATAGTTCTATGTGGTTTAGTAAACTCAAAAAACAAAGCCGTGGATTTCTGTGATCTCATAGCTCTCTTTGTGATTTTAATAAATTCAAAATTCTAGAATAGCTTGAATTATTTGTATTGCCTTTAAATTTTTCTTTTTGAACTCAAAATTCTATAATAACTTCTAACATATCACACGAAAACAGATTAAAAGACTTGAGACGTCAAAGTTGTAATTCATTTTTTTGCTCACCGTATAGGAGCTTGTTTGCTCACGAGGATACCATCGATTCAGTTCGAGGTCTACTCACCGTTTATCTCCATCCGTTTATGTTCATGAGCTATAGCCACAACCACAAAATCGAACCACATCCACTATTCTATGTCCATATTTACGAATCCACCTCCATACATGCTATATATTTCCAAACCCCTATATGTATATGGATCCATATATATGCTTGTATTCATACTCCAATATCCATATGGATGTATAACACTTACATATAATATCTGATTGTGTTGGATTTTATTTTATATTAGCCTGATTTTCATGTGAATGATCGATTCTTTTAGGAGACTGTCCATATGAATCGATCCATTAGGATGCGTCCATAGTTCTATATCCGTTTAGACCATATCAAGTAAGATATAAGTTACAATTTCAGTAAACACACTAGTGTGTCCATATGAGGTTGTCCATTTGGATAAAACTATTTTCTATCTTCGTTTATAAACATCTTGCTGCCTCTGCAGTAGTGTATCTTTACGAAGTTTTCCATTTGATTGTCTTTATTTGGATGTGTCCATTTTCTATCTTGGTTCATCACTATGATTGTAAAATGAGTTTACAGTTTGGAACCATTGTTCCTTCCAACTTCTTCTCTAAAATGAGAAGAAAAGCTTTTCCTCTACTTTGAACCATTGTTCCTTCGAACCTTTTTCCCCAAAATCCAACAAAAGTGTTAGTATTCACACCAAAAAATCTATAAATACGAGCTTATTTTAAAATTTAGGTTTTGCCTTGTGAAAAAGGAGAGAACCTCTCCACAAACTTGCTTTGGTTCCTTCTCCTTTGCTACCACATACGTCTTTTTATTATTTGAAAATATCCTCATTAGATTATGAGCTTAAGAAACTGGGAATTATGGTCTAAACGTTCAGACTTTTTTTTTATTGGACAGTGTTTGATAAGAGACAAAAACATGTAAGTGATATGACGAACAACGAACAATTCCAAGCTTATATAATAGCTACCCAACGAATTTCCGCCACCACTCTCCACCATTAACAATAAATAATTAGGATTTTGTTCCCACAATTGATGAATCTGAATTGTCAAAGAAGAAGCAACAAAGAAACTCTACAATCATGGCGGTGACCTCGACTCTGTTCCGGCGGACTCATCAAAACTATTACCAATTCAGTAAACATTATTACACATAATTGAGTAATCATGACTATTTATCAGTTCCAAACCACCATCTTTCTTTCTCAGCGATTTTTTTAATTGATCAAACAAACTATACTTAGTTTTTCACGAATCGTCAGATTGGAAACTGGAATTTTATACAAACCGGCCAAGAACTTTTAAATCTTGGCTACGATCAGCGGTGACTGTTATGTTGTGTTAACTTCCGGCCAGTTTTCTTATTCATTTTTTAACTGTCGTTGGTTATAAAAATCAAAGAAATTTATAAAATGATATTTTGGACTATTTGGAGTTGAAATATGTGGGAAAGTTCTTTCTCCACGTATTCTTGTTATGTAACTCAAAAAAATGCCTCCCACTGTAATGCACTCCTCGCACATTATATTCCGTTTAATTAATCAAACTTGTAAATAGTATTTTACATGTCAATATGTCATGAAACTGAAAAAAAAAAGAAGAAAAAAAGGGAAAATTTGAGTCAAAGGGAGAGAAGGAGCTAGGTAGGTCTCCTGCCCTATAATATGCTTCCTCACCCACCCATCATATCCTATATCTCCTATATGTATCACATATCTATATAACAAACCTTCATTTTCATTTGTTAAAAACAAAACATAATAAAAACAAAGTGAGAAGGAAAAAAGAAGAAGAAAAGACGATGATGATGATGCATATGAGTGACTAAAATGGAAACTTATGCTCTAAAATGGAAATATCCCTTAGTCCAAAGGTCTTTCCACCTTCGTGGCTTCTTCGTCCTCCAGTCCTCCTACCTTTATATTCACCATCATCACTTCGACTAAACACCAATAAGAGCTCTATAGGTTTAGATAGCTCTATCTAAATTACGCATGCATGTCAAATTTAGAGAGTAATCACATATGTAAATTTGTTGGTGGATCTCGCTGACTATATAAATCACATATGTTTTGTACTAAAAGAAGACAATTGGTAATCCATCGTACGATATAACTAATTACAAAATATTTGCATAATCGCGATATATGTTCAACAATTCCCCTGATTCATAAAACTAAAAACAACTTTTAAAAAATATGTCAAACCTCTCATAAATGCTTTAGAGCACTAACTTTTGAAGATCATGTATGATGTATATATGTACAGGTGTGCATTATGTATGTGTATGTGTATGTATAGAGTAGTAGATTTGTAGGTGTGTAAGAAGAAAGATCTAGGGGGCTTCAAAGAAAAGGAGAGAAAAGGACAGAGCATGTGATAAGAGACAGAGAAACAAACAGAGGAGTGAACAGTCTTACTCTTTTTTTTTTTCTTTTTTTTCTCTGCACTTAATGAACCCAACCCTCTCTGTATATTTCTGATTCTTCACATGCCTTCTCTACTTTCTTATTCTTATTTTTTTTTTTCAACTTTTTACAAAACTAATGCCGAGAAAAAATACTTAATAAAAACGACAAAATATTGAACATTTTTTTAAAAATGACAAAAGTACTTTCATTTCACTTGCAACCAAACAAACTTAGTCCCCTTCTTTATCCAATGGTCTTTCTCCTGCTCTCTATTTCTTTTCTAAACACCCTTCTCTTTCTTCTTTATTTACCATTTGACCACCATAAATAAAACTACACTCCGCGTTTTCTATACATTATCAACATGCGTAAAAAATAGAACGTTGACCAGAAAAATATGAAATTTTTAGGGGTAAGTCAGCAAAGTGTAAATATTTATCTTTAGTTTAAAAAGTTTTGGTTCTTTCTTCCCGAGTCAGAGATTTGTGCAGTGATACAAGAAGCTCATTCCGAATTCTATTAATAATTAAATACTCTTCAATTCTTTATTTTGTACATCTATCAGTTTTTTTCATCTATCTGATTTTCCCCTGCCTTAGACTGTCTTAGACAGTAATATCAGGGCTCACTAAATGTAAGGAAAAAAAGAAGAAAGCTCAATGAAAAGGAAATGGCACTCATTTTTAGGCCATGAAGTGCTGGGATACAGCTGAGATTAAAAAGGCATCTGCTCAAAGAAAGAAAAATAAAGATTCCCAAAAATCAATGCACATTTTGTTTTTTTTTTTTAACAAATTATAAAGTAAAGAAAATTTTAAAATGGGGTGATAATAATATTGAAGAAGATTGAGGAGAGGAGGAAAGAGTAGTCAGAGAGACAGGAGCATCAAGTGCTGCAGAAGAAGCAACAGGAACACTGGGCCTGAGTCCCTTCAGATTTGCCAGTCTTTATAGGACCACATCTCTTCATCCCCTACATACATTTTATATATTTTTTCTTTTAACATTTACAATATTGGATATTTTAATGTTGTTTTGATTTTACACAACATGGCAAAACTCCTTAAAAGCTCTTGTCCTCTTCTGATTTTTCCTTATTTTTCTTATGACACAGTTTATATCTCTGTCTCTCTCTCTTAAATAGTTTTATGAATGTTTGTGATAACTCATTTGTTTAATTATTAGCAAATACTCTCTCATTTCTTAAAAATGAATTTTCTAGCCAATTTTTGTTGTTTTATAAAGATAAATGTTTTAACTTTTTGATAGACTGTTTCATTTTTCAAGAAACATTTATTATATTTTTCGAATTTTTATTGGTTTAAATTTATAAAAAATTGTTTAATTGCAAAAATTTATGCATATATAATTAAAAAATTAACTTTTCTTTAATATTAATATGTGAAAATATCAGAAATTTCATTAAAAAATAACGAAGGGAGTATAAATCATGTTAAGTTTTTGATTAATGTTCCCCAAGAAAAGCCTTACTCTTTTTGATATTTTTGATATTAGTCATATAGTGTGACTAACTCTATTCCGTGATAACTCTATTCTCTAATAACATTATCTTTCTTCCCTAAATACAAAAAATAGAGTATATATATAAAAGAGGGACTGGCCTCGTGAAGAGAAGAAGCTAGCTAGTGTTCATGCAAATTGCATCTGAGGAATATATGCTTAGAGAGAGAGAGAGATCAAACCAGAGGAAAAAGTGACAGAAAAAGTGGTCTTCTTTGTCTGTCTCTGTCCGAAACTCAGAAACCCTAGTCTCTGAATCTATCAAGAAAGCTCTTATCTTCTTCTTCTTTTTTATGCTTTTGATTTTGCTCTAACCCTTTGAGGAAAGCTAGAGAAGAAGAAGAGAGATAGACAGAGAAAGATGATGAGTCTAAGTGGAAGTAGTGGGAGAACAATAGAGAGGCCTCCATTTACACCAACACAATGGCAAGAATTGGAGCATCAAGCCCTAATTTACAAGTACATGGTCTCTGGTGTTCCTGTCCCACCTGAGCTCATCTTTTCTATTAGAAGAAGCTTGGACACTTCCTTGGTCTCTAGACTCCTCCCTCACCAATCCCGTAAGCCCTAAAATCAATCATTATTTCACCATTTTTTTGTATTTCTTCAAAATCTTTAGTTGATACTCATGTTTTATTCTTGCATAAAGTTTCAATCTTTTGTTGATTCTCATGCCTCTAAAGTTTGCAGCTTTATGTGTTTTAGAGTGTTTGGGTTTCTGTCCAAAGTCTCCAACTTTTTCTTCCTAAGACCACTTTTTCATAGTCCACAATCTTCCCATGATTTTTGATGATTTAAGGTCTTATTTAATTAGGGTTATACAGCAAAGAATCATAATTAATTTAAGGGTTTTGTTTTAATTACATGATGCAGTCGGGTGGGGATGTTACCAGATGGGATTTGGAAGAAAACCGGATCCAGAGCCAGGGAGGTGCAGAAGAACAGATGGAAAGAAATGGAGATGCTCAAGAGAAGCATACCCAGATTCAAAGTACTGTGAAAAACACATGCACAGAGGAAGAAACCGTGCCAGAAAATCTGTTGATCAGAATCAGACAACTCCTACACTAACATCACCATCTCTCTCTTTCCCCAACAACAACAACCCAAGCCCCACCTTGTCTTCTTCATCCTCTTCTTCCTCTACTTATTCTGCTTCTTCTTCGTCTCCTTCAGTGGATGCTTACGGTAACAGCAGTAGGTTTGGTGTTGGTAGTAGCAACAGTAGAGGTTACTTCAACAACCATTCTCTTGATTATCCTTATCCTTCTACTTCTCCTAAACAGCCTCTGCATCATGCTTCTGCTTTGTCACTTCATCAAAATACTTCTGCTTCTCAGTTCAATGTCTTCGCCTCTGCAACTGACAACAAAGACTTCAGGTTCTCTGTCTTAACATAATTTTCCCTTGTTTCATCCTTAGTTCTTGAAAATGAAGAAAACAAAATTATTTTATGGAGGATTTGCTTTAAATTGGTAATCTCAGATATTTTCAAGGAATTGGGGAGAGAATTGGAGTAGGGGAGAGAACGTTCTTTCCGGAAGCTTCTAAAAGCTTTCAAGATTCTCCATACCATCATCACCAACAACCGTTGGCAACAGTTATGAATGATCCGTACCACCACTGTAGTACTGATCAGAAGGTTGATCATCATCATCATCAACATCACCACACATACTCATCCTCGTCATCATCTCAACATCATCATGATCAGGATCATCATAATCGACAACAGCAACAACAATGTTTCGTTTTGGGCGCTGACATGTTTAACAAACCCACAAGAACTGTCCTCGCAAACACGTCATCAAGACAAGATCGAAATCAAGAAGAGGAGGAGAAAGATTCATCTGAATCGAAGAAGTCTCTTCATCATTTCTTTGGTGAGGACTGGGCACAGAACAAGAACAGTTCCGATTCTTGGCTTGACCTTTCTTCCCACTCAAGACTCGACACCGGTAATTAATCTGCTGATCTATGCTAAATAGATGATAACACTTTTAATTTAGTGACGGTTTCAAATTATTTAAATTGAATTTCTCAGGTAGTTGAATTAAGGCCAGATAGCGTCGTCAATGATGATCTGTACCAACACACACAAGTTTGAAATGTTGAAGGGTCACATTTCACATCTATTTCCGTGGAACATTGAGACAAGACACTGTTTGCAGAAACCTATATGTATCTCTCTCTCTCTGTCTATGTGTGTGTTAGGTCCAACAAGAAAAGTGATCCGACATCTATATATAACTGTCTCTGTGTTTCTCTCGCAACTATTTTCTTCCAATATATATCGTTTTTACTTTACTGTAGCTGAAAGCAACAAAAGAACATAGTATGACTTTTGTGAGGGGTATGGTTTGGCTATATATATATATATTTATTGACTTGTTTCTTAGGATGCAAGCATCTTTAGTTGCATACTACAGTACTAATCTCTTCTTTTTTTACTCTCACATACTACTAATCTTATACGGATCTATTTTTTTACTTGTTAAAATGTTAGAAAAATGTAAAACGCATGGTCAGATTTTGAGGTTTTTCCCGTGTGTGGTAACATATGGTCTAATTTTGAAGCTTATTCCAATTTAGAAGGAAGCAAAGAATAAAGATTACCGGCAGGTCATGTATACTTAGATTGGACATAAAAACCATTATAGATTTTGTCGTTTATTAAAAAAAAGGCAAATAATCATATGCTCCGTTAAGTGTATGCTTCCTTCCAAGCATGTGCTTCTTTAGCCTAAGGAAAGAGATGATAAAAGACTATCATCATGAGTCTTCTTGATCCATTACGTAAGTATATACATCTTTTACGTGCGTATGATTACTTGGAATCATTACCAACGTTTTATATTATATAAAAATAGTGTGATGAGCATTTTAAAAGGCATGTTGCCAACGAAGATTCTGTGAATGGATTCAGTTCCAGATCAAAACCAGCTCATCTTTGTTCATACCAAAGCAAAAACGCGTCTTAAACACTTTCTAAGTATGGAGGGAACAAGAACAGTAAGATCATTCTTCTACCGTGTGAACCAGTCCAGTTTGAGAAAACCGAATCTGGTCATGAAACTTTCAGAACACCAGCAATTTACTAAACCATATTGACTATCAATTACGCAATATCATTAGTTCAAACCAAACCAGAGGCCGGTTATCAATTCCCATCATCATACGACTATTTCATAAAACGTACACTTTTGCAACACTGCATAAGAAGATGCAGAACTAGAGATCCTAAATAGCCACAATCTTGCAGATAAAACACGAAAGATTCGACATTTTCTGACTCCAAGAGCTAGCAAAAACGAAAGATTCAACATTTTCTGATTCCAAGAGCTATCAATTACAGTCTAAGCGGTTACTATATAAGAATGTGTTAAGCGTCAAAACCTGAGAGAATTGACAGAGAATCTATTGTGTCAAAGAAAAGCAAAACATGGAGAAAGAAACTTGATCTTCCTATCGCACAAAATGCATAAACAGGGGATTTGTGCACAACCCTGAATCGTAAAGAGAATATAACAAGAATATTCAAAGCAAAAACACATTTTCGAACTCACAAAATGAAATTAGATATCGGTTTCTTTTTTTTTTATTTGGAACATCTCACAGAATCCCTAAAACAATTTTACATGACTTGAGCCAATTCTTTTCACTCTTTGTGTGTTTCCACCTCACTGTTCCACTCTCTCTAGTTAGCATCGTTAGGCATGTAAATGAAATGAACAAAAAAATTCAGAGTGAAAGATGAAATACAAATTAAAGAAGAAAGGAAACTGTCAAATCAAGAATTTACCCATTTACAGAGGAAAAGACTCTTCTGAGGAGTGAGGAAGCACATCAATCATTGCAATCTTTAATCAGTTGAATTCCTTTTCATGGTTTTAAATATTCTCTATTGCTTCTTCCTCGTCTCAAAAGTGTTTCCCGGTGATTGAAAATCTCTCCAAATCAGTAAGTGTGTGTCATCCTCAGAAGCTGCTTTCTCTTGAAAACCAAGAAGGCAACCACGCAAATCTGCAACACTGCTGCAAACCCAGCAAATACCAGTCCCACCGTTTTCCCAGTGTTTAATCCACTTTTCTCCGACTGCTTGAAGGTCCGCGCCGGCGGAGGAGGAGGAGGAGGAGGAGGAGGAGGAGATGGCGGCCGAAGCCTTCTATTAGATTGTGTAGGAGGAGCGTGCGCACGCGGACGCGAAGGGGGAGGGGATTTTGAAATCGGTGGAGGTGGCCGAGGTGGAGGTGATGGTTCTGGTGGCGGAGGCGGAGGTGATGGTGCTGGTGGCGGAGGCGGAGTCAGGGGAGAAAGAGGTGAATTCGGTGGAGTAGGTGGCGTATTGCCAAATTCGGGGGGAGTTGGCGAAGACTGCACCATGGAAGTTGGCGGCGGCGGTGGCGGCACGACATTCTCGGCCGGAGGGGGAGGAGGAGGTGGTGATTGAGGTTGCGATATGTCTTGTGATTGGACAAGGAGGAAGCCATGGATGCTGAGAAGCAGGAGGAGAACTAAAACATTGACGGATGGATATCTGAAAACGAAATTCAAAAAACCCATTTATCACCAGATTGACGAAGAAACTCGATCCAGATGAAACAAACGGCTTTTTCCTTTTTCGTCAACTCATAGTGGAATTCGCGTCGACCGATTGTAGCATCTGAGGATTCAGGTGAAGATTGATGGATAGATTAGAAACAATCTGGTCAACGAAGGATGACGAAAAACGATTGGTGTTGTTGATCAGGAGAGAAATCGAGGAAATAAGTCTCCGTTCCTCCTCTCCCTGTTTCCAGATTTCCGATAATCGTCCCCAAAAACCTCGTCTAAGAAAAAAACACAGATGGAGTCGAGAAGAAGCAAGAATCAAGGAATCCGGAATCTGACGAAACGAAAGCAACTAGGTGAATGTTGTTCCGTATCTAATTTTCCCCCAAAATTGACGAATCGAATTCGGAGGGGTTAGAGAATTTCCAGAGACGAAGAGAGAAAAGGTCGATTAAGAACATTGACCATAGAGAATGGGTAAATTTTCCGGGAAAATGCAGGGAGAGAGAGAGAGAGAGAGAAGTAACGGCTTAGGGCTAAATCTGGGGGAAGAGATTAAGGAAAAATTTGAGGGAACGTTGATATAGATTTCGATTTTACAAGCTGTAATAACCCCTTTTTGTTTTCTTCAAGGGATACAGATAAAACCACGTAACATTTCTTATTTTGCTTTTTGGAGTAGACGGAGAGAATTAGTTGCTGTTCCGTTTTGGATCCAATGTCAATCGCCATCATCTTCATCCATCGTGGCATCATCAACTAACAATCTACTTTGACCTCGTAAGCTCATAGACAGCAGATGGGCCTAAGCCCACGAAATAAATCCTCATAATAGCCCACTTACTTTGTTGCGTGCCTCCTTTTCAATTTGGTTTTCAGTTTTCCCATCTTTTTGGTTAAGAGATTACGCTAGTTTTGGTTTTTGTTTTTATTCAATTTATTTTCTCTTTAAAACGTCACTAAATTTTTATTTCCAATTTAGAAGTTTCTGTTGAATTTTGGATTCATTTCGACTTCAGTTTTAGAGATAAATTAATTATAAATACAGTTGACATTGGTTGGATTTGTGTAAATTGAATACTTCTACACAAAATTAGCAAAGTAGCTTCAATAAAAACTCAGAGAGAATGAACAATGATGAATACTTTGATTGAATAAATCTATCAAGATTGGACTTGAATATACCCAGTTAGATTGTATGAAAGGATCACACACAAAAGTAGTTGCATATGATCCATTTTTGTTATGTATTCAGGTACAAAAGATGATGATCCATTCCTATGAATGTACAACAAGTTGCATCTACACTTAGGATTCTCCTAGCAATTGGAATAACTGGACCAAGACAAGAGAAGATGCAACCTGATACTCACAGCTTGGTCACGATGGTTTTAGCCCCATGCCATGGAACAAGCATAGTTGACCACCAATTTACCATCAATCCCAAAGTTCTGCAATAACCATAAAAACCAGCACAATCTTAAGCAATCGTTTATATTAGAATGGTAATCATAAAACGTTTCAGAAGATAACAGATGAAAGATGTAGAACTACTTTCAGAAGCACAGTGTACCAAAATACAAAATGCTGAGCAAGTGCAGAGAAAGCCAATTTGAAAAATGAAAGACTCACATTGTATAGATCAATTACTGATTCATCAGGGTTTGGCGAGAAAGCACTGTTTACATAGACAAACTTACAATGAAGAGATATCAGTGAAAAAAAGAATCCAATGCTCCAAAAGATAACACAAAAGATGTTTGATTGATGATTACCAATGAGTCAGAATGAAGCTGCCGTCTTAGAAAGTCAATCACTTTAGCAAACTTGTCGGTCCCTGAAATCTGAAGACACAAGAGCAGAGGAATCAAGAGCTAATGAAGAACAAAGTGGTGGGTTTCTCCTAAATTGAATCTCATGGACTAGTCATGGTCCAACACATTTAAGGTATCAGCTGAAAATCTCAGCATGAGTCAAATCATTAACTCAGATCCTTAACAGTTAACACAGATTGTTTCAATGTTGAAGGTTTTGATAAACATAACAAGTAACAACCCTAATTTGAACTCAGATTTAACTTGGTCATTCGCATACTGAGAGAAGCTACCTTGAACTTAGATTGTTTCAGAATTGGAGCACCTCCGGTAGCTCTTAGATGAACGACAACTGCAACGAGAATAAGAAGAAAGAGAAAAAGCTAAATACGATCAAATCGGAGCCGTAAAAGATAAATTCTCAGATTTGAAAACCATCTTTAGCGAACATGCAGGTGGATTGAGTATATCGACTAGTTTCAAATTCAAGAGATCCAATGGGAAAATCATCGTCGACGAATCAGCGGCGAGGCTCACTTTTCTGGACGGAATTCGGAGATTCTGTCGCCATTGTTGAGATTTTGTTCGACAGAGAAGAAGAATGCAATTTGAGAATGACGGGCATTGCTGCCTTGCTGCGTTTTTATTTTCTTTTTTAAAACTAAGATTTGTTTGGATATTTAAAGCCCAACTTAGTTTGAAGCCCATATTATATCGTTTTTTCAAAGGGTGAAAAGTTAATGGAGAAAAATAAAACTTGGCACTGAAAGGTAGAAACATCATCATTTAGTGTCTACTATCAATTTCGGATTGGGGTATAGTTTTGTTTTGTTTATAAAATCCAAGTATCGAGAACTAATAGTAACAGGGAATAAAGGGAATTGCAGAGTCAATAAACTCTGTACTCTATAAATTAATAATGTCAAAATTTTGATATTTTATTAATTTATAAAATTATTAATTAATAAATTTTGTTGAATTTTCCTTTTTTTAGTTATGATAATTTTCTAACATTTTATTTATATTAAATAAGAAGTTTGTCAATATTTTCTTAACCTTTAAAAAAAATATATTTTATCAATTTTTTCTTCAATATTTTTGTATTTAGTTTATTGTTTACATTTTTTTCGTACTTGTCATATTCTTTGAAGTTTTTTTTTTTTTTAGTTTCCATATTGTATCTGGGTGTGTGAGATTTATGAAACTCACAACCTTTGACTTATTGCACGTTCGTTGATATGCAAAATAATTGCTTTCATTTTCATCAAAATCATTCCATATATTTTTTGCATTTAAAAAAAGAATTTTTGATTCAATAAGAAAAACTAGAGACGAGCTTCAAAGATTTCAACTTTAAAAAAGAGTGAACAATATTAATTTATATATTAGTATGTTTTAGTTATATATATTTATATTTATAAATTTTTATATGATGATTATTAATTTATAATATTATTGGGACCATATTTTACATAGGAGTTTCAAAAATATTATTATCTTATTATCTTATTGTGTTATATTTTACACTGACCCAACTCGAGACCAGAAAAATTTATTAATTTATAGAATTTTTATTGTATTTGATTTTAGTTCTTGGACTTCAAAAATGATGAAAGTGGATAAGATATAATATTAATATGGAAACCAAAAAGGTAGTATAAGCAAATAAAATAGACCAAAACAAAAAACTATAAAATTTATGTTATTAAATCATAGAATGGCCAAATATATGAGATTTTATCAAATTACGAAATTGATAAAAATAAATGTAAACAAAATCACAAAATCATTCTAATGTTATCGCTAGTTACAAACAAAACCTTAGCGTTTTATTTCATTTGGATATTCGCATGTTGACTGGTGAGAGAGACTAGACATATATGGACAACAAGCCGATGGCATTGACCCATTTGAGATAGATCAATCGTTATCCTTATAAAGTAATGTCGATTAATTGATTGTGCTTATAGGGATAGTCCATTAGTGGGAAGAAGACAAGCTTAAGCATCATGCATGGGCACTGGAAATTAATGATTCGGAGTCGGGGGTTTATGACAAATCCAAAGGCATATATAGTGATATGTTGATGATCTTTTCTACAATTATTTTCTTGGTCTCCATCCATGTGAATGTGTTCGTGGTGCTTTCACCTTCTTGGATCTTTTCACTAAGACTTTAACACCACATCATCATCGTTGCGTCATTTGATGCTTCTATAGAAACTCATTTTTGTGTCACACACATGACAGCTTGTGTGACACTTCCTGCATCTTCTTTATAACACCTTGACATAAATTAAAATTTCTAACTTATGTCTAATAAATCATCGTCTTTAACTTGTTTCTAAAATCTATAACAAATATACTCTACAGTTATTATTAATACGTAATAAAGTTTCTAACACGTAATAAAGTTCCTAACGAAATTTGAAAATTATAACGAAAAAATCATAACAAAAACATATCTTATAACTATAAATCATGGTGGTTAAAGTATTCACAATATCCATTAAGTGGTTGAAGGACTGTCTCTAAAAATTGAGAAATAAGAATCAAGGTTTTTTGGATAAAATTTTGAAAAGTTATTGAGTTTTTTATATATTATGTGATTTCAATTATAATTATGTATGTCTTAAGTGATTAAAATATCTTGGTTTTTCATACCAGAAAAACTAGAATTTTTCACACACACAAAATTAGAGCTTTTGAAATTCAATAATTAAAGTGGCTCAAAAAGCATCATAAATGGAGATATCTATAGGGGTTCGAAAAAAAATAAATAAATAATAATAATAAGGTGGCATGACTTTTTTACAAAATAGGTTATGGGAGAAGAGTTGATAGAGCATCCTCATCGCACAAATTTATTGGAGGTTATATGCTGACTTGGAATTAAAAGAAAAATAAAAAAAAAGAAAAAGGTAAATGAGGTGGCATGAGCTTTTGCTGAACCGGATCTCGCAGAGCAGCTCAACTTGTCGTCTCTAAGAGAGAAGTTCGACACCTGTCCCTATTTGATTCGTCAATTTTTTTTTTTTTTTAACAAAAAATGGATTTTTTTATTAATTTTTTTTTATTAATAAAATGTTTTTGAGAAGCTCCACCATCGGCTGTGCGATGAGGATGCTCTTAGGGCAACATTATTGCAGAACCTAGCATAAGTTCATAGGCAAAAAAAAAAAGAAAAAATCAAAAAAAATGAGGTGGCACAGCTTGACTCACAAAATATTATGGGGGAAGAGCTGGTTCAATCGATTCTGAAATGAAGCTCGCCACGTGTTATGATATAATTCGTCACTTTTTGTTTTTAATAATAAAATGTTTTTTTAGAGTTTTAAGTGGAGTTGTCTTATGGAGATGCTCTTAGAACCGATTTTAGGGAAAAGTTCGCCACGTGTCTTCATCCAATTCGTCAAATTTTTATTTTTTAAATCATTTTGTTTTCCCGAAAACCTATTTAAAGAGTTCCAAGTGGAGCTTTCCGTACGTGAATGATCTAATAACATTATGTCTATCGTAAGTGATTACAATATCTTGGTTTTTCACACACACAAAAACTAAATGTTAGACTCGGGTTTAGTGTGAGATTCGCTTTTATCCACCTAATAGAAAAAAGAGTAACACGAGGATGAACTTCGCAAAAATTTGACCGTAGGATACTAGGATTGTAGCTAGGAAGCCTTTGTTAAGAAAAAAAAATTTGAACGTAGGAGAGAGTGAAAAGTCCCATTTCATCGACGCTCAAACAAAAAGAAGCAACCACGGCAATATATTCTTCTTGGAATCAAACATAAACATTTTTCTTTTGTGGTACTCTTTTTTGCTTTCCTTCTCGCGTTTTGACCAATGAGTAAAATTCATTCAAAGTAAATTTAGCCAAAAACCAGATGTATCGTTGTCAATCCATACATTTACAAGCTTAATTTCTTAAATTTTCGAAGTCTACATAGTGTCCTTGATAATAAGTAAAGACAAACTCTAATTATTGAATGTCAAAACATAATTGATTGTTTTCTTCTTATTTTAAACGGTGTATATTTATGTATTATTAATTTAGTTGGCATCGTAACTTATAAAAATAAGATAAGATCATAATTAATAGTGTATACCCAAATTGTCTCTTAGTATTATTGTAATAATAAATTTAAGTTATAAGACATGAGACATCTTTTTTTTTTTAGGTGTTCCTAACTTTTTTTTTCTTTTGTAAATTAATTTTATTTATATATAATATAGTAAATATCTTAAAATTGAATCATAATTTGACATAAAGTTTGATTTATGTCGTTAAATCTCATTCTCAACCTAACTAACTCGAGCTTCAGCTCTCGGTTTTCTCTCCTCAGAGACGCGTAGTTGTCTTTCGGCGACATTGCTGCGCTGAGAGCTCCACTATTGATTCTCCATGACTGCTGTTGCTGCTGCTTTGGCTTTGTCTCTTTGTCTGAGTAAGAAGAGCACAAGGAGCTTCTAAGCTTAAGTTGCTCAAAGTAGAGAACTTGAACTATGGATTGCAGAGGAAGCCGCTCGTTTTGCGCAGCGTGTGCTCCAGCCTCTTGTGAGAGTTTTTGGAAGTCGACAAGTTTCGAAAGCTTCTTCTTGTCTGAATCTGATAAACCTTGATGTGCCTACAAGCTTCGCAACTTTAAACATGGAGCTTTGTAAAGGCGAATGTGGACTGTCGCATTCAAGCACAGACTCTTCATCCTCGCTATCATCTTCTCCTTGCTGCGAGAAACTCACCAAGATTCTATGAACCGTGTCAATTTCTAACAATGTGTCTTCTTTGTGACGAAAAGACGGGATCAAGAGATCGTCTAGAGTCGCCATATGAAGCTGAGAAGCAATCCTTCTCTCAAGATCAAGCTTGCAAGAAACCGATCTTGTAGCAAGAGACTCCAAGATTGCAATTTACAATTCTATCAATTTACAAAGCCATTCAGCTCAGAATCAAACTTCGACAGATAAAGCAAATGGGTATTGGTTTTTAAGAGATTTACCCCTCCATTTCCGAGAATCGGATCACATGCAGACATCCGGTTGATGAATTTCTTGGCGGTTTTGGGCTCGATTTCTGAGGAGACGATGTAGCGGATGAGAAGCTTTAGAAGCTCGATTTTTGGGCAAATGATAATTGGACACGTGGCTCTAACAAACGTCCCATAAGAACTAGTCTTATATAAGCGACGTTTTCAACTAAATTATGCATTTTTCATTTATTTTAATTGCTATTTTTACTAAGGGGGTTATTCGGAGATGGATTTTAGAGAATTTTAAAAAATTTAAGATTCCGTTGTTATTAGTTTATGAATTCTGATAATCTTACTAAAATTCATTGTTATTGGTTTGATGATTTTTAAATTCCATACATAATCCATTATTCAAAAAGTTTGTATTTTAATGATTTCATGAATCTATTAAAATCTTTGTTATTGGGAGATGGATTTCAAACAAATTAACTCATGAGACAAAACTTTTAAAATAGTACTTATAACCTTTAGATTTTCAAAATCCACTATAATTAAATATTTTGATTGATTTTCTAAATTTACATACTCTTTTCAAATCAAACAAAAACTTTGTATAAATTTAACAATTCTCTTAACTTTTAAAATCTTTAAAATCCACACAAATTCAATTTTCCATAACCATCTTAGAGAACCGTTAATCATGGTGAGCACAAAGTAGTTTTCTACTTTTTGCTATTCATGGTCTGGTCCACATCTGATGTTGGAGTTGAAGATTTTATTTTTATAGGGATCAGAAAAAACTAGCACGTGAGAGAGTTACAACACTTGAAGCAGCCACCCGTTACGTGCGGGCTAGATTTTGTATCCGATCGTTTCCGTGTCCCCTGAATAATTCCATCTGATTGAATCTCTTTTATTTTCCTATGAACATTTTTCTATTTACCCTTTTTCTCAAGTTAATTAACATTTTTCTTTCTATACTTCATCTACATTTTTTTGAGTAAATATAGCAGCAACTATGTAATTAATTATACACCTGAAGAGGGAGAGTTTAACGCAAAATTATTATGACTCCTACTAGTAGCTAGACGCATACACACATAAGATAGTTAATAATGGTATTGAGAGAGTGTCCCACCACCATTGCACCATGTACCGTTTCACGACGACATGTACACCTCCGTGCACACTCACGATAGAGAGTGAGTACTATCGAATTAAATATACATATGGTGGATTGAGTATGCATGTGTCTTGACTTTATGTGATTTGAAATGGGGTAAGCCCTAGCTAGTTATTAACTTAATACAGTATAGCTGGTTTTGCATGCGAATGACGAGTTGTGCGTGGTTGATATGGGACATGGTATGCCCCTATATTATTCTTTATCTTTATGAAATATACATATCAATTTCTGGTATATCTCTATATGATATATAGCTGTCCAAATGCTTTTATTGATTTGTATGATCATCACGACGAAACTTCTTCGTTCAATTACGTATACATATGTAAGGAATACACACTCCGACACTCGTGTATTCTAACATGTATTGGTACTCTATTATTAATTAATTATTAATGAACGAAATTCATATCAAACAAGACATACAAAAAATTGTATGTACGTAATTATCAAAATGACATGAAGTAAAAATTAATTTGAATTTTAACCTATAAGATAGTGCTGTTTGAATACAACCGCTTATCTAACTACATTGTAGTGTTTATAAAAAAAAAAACTACACTGTTGTATACTTGTGTGTCCTAAAATAAACGTTTTCTTGCAACGTGGTTATATAATTATTTTAATTTTCTATAGCCAGGACTAGAGAAAAAAGATTATCAAATTCGTCTTTACCGCCATTTTGGTTTATATAGAAAAGTAATTACTTGTTTAATTGGTTGCTGGAGTCAAACTTTGGAAATTAATAGGCTAAATCAGCACGTTACTCTCATGATTATATTTTTACTTTTCACAACTCCCCCACTTCACCCACCACGAATAAGGACAATCCACATATATTATAATTACCGACGTAATAAGTATCCGTTTATACATTGACTCATTAACATTATTAATTACGGACTAAGAGTGTTTGATTCTTCTAAATTATTTGATAGAATATATTCCCTATATTAAAAAAAATAAAAATTATATATATACATACATTATTAAGGTTATATCGGTTGAAGTATATGATATTCTCTTTTTTTAATTACTTCTTTCTTATTAACGTTGTTAAAGAATTGATTCTCGATTATGCGGGATTTGCAAGCTATAAATAATAAAATAACCGTTTTATTAAAGTGAACTAAAACAAACGAAAAGAAGATAAAAGTGGGAATATGGGTCCGTACTAATGTATTTGATCTTTCCTTTGTATCGGAATTTTTTTTCATGGCTACGCAACTTTTGACCACATAGCTATATGTTAGCCTTTTAATATAGTTTTGTTTACGCAATAATCTAATTGTTTTATACTTTACTAAATACATTGATTTCAAGCTAATTAGCATATTTGGGTTAGCTTTAATAGCTTATCATCATGCTATGATTTGGTGGTCCAGTTTTGTTACTTTGAATCATATTTCGATTTTAGTCATTCTCTTTTTTTTTTTTTGTGTGCCAAGAATCATTTTTATCATGTTAATAGTGTAAGCGCGCGTATGCAATTAACTGTCCGAAATATTAAAATATGAATATGACTTATACGTTAGATGTGTGGATTCTTTCTCGTTCCATCAACGCAATCAAATCGAAGGTTGTCAAAGCTGACACATGTACGTACGTAAAATATCAATAAATACGTGATTCATTATTTTAAAATAGTGTTTTGAATTGAAACTTTTACTATTCTAGAAAAATTAGAATCTGTTTGCATGTCGATTTAAGTATATTAAGAAAGAGTTACTCACAGACCAACAACGTTCTAACAACAGAACAAATTTTATTTTCCATCAAATTAACAGAATCATGTATAATATATGAAGAATACTACGTTGATCATCATCTAGTGGTTTAATAACCATCGATGATATGACAAAGTGGAGGGAAAGCCAGCGTGTACAACCATTAGAGATCGAGACTTATAATGCATAATCCAACATTATAAGCTTAAGCCATGCTTAGAGCAAGACAATCCAATCCAATCAAATTCGGACAGAAAAAAAAGTACTCGAGAAGAATCAAATATTGGATACTATTGTCCATGACATTTGAGACCAAGTCTCTTTCACTTTTTTTCGCCCATCTCATTGATCATTATTAGTAGCATCAAATCAAATCTTTTACTTTTTTAAAAAATGTTTACTCAAATCTCTTGTTTTAATTTTAAGTTTACAAATAAAAAGGAAAACAAAACACAGAAGTAAGAGATGAAGAAAAGGCAACGACTCTTTGCTGTTCTAATTGGCGACACATAAGATAAAACTTGGCTACGTATTTATTCTTTTGTCAGATATCTAAGAGCATCTCCAGACTTTCACCTAAAATCTCCTACAAATAAAGAGGCAAAATCTATATATGGATATACAAACAGTTGAAAAATTCAGCTAAAAGTCTTTTAAATGAAAGATTTTAAGAGATTTTGGAATTCAAAACTAACAAGAAAGTTGATTCACTACAAGAAAATCGAGTATTTATTTATAGCACCCGAAAAACGCTATATAAAGATACGATAGTGTTGTAGAAAGCGCTATTTCTGCGCCCGTTATAATAGGTCCAACACTTTCTATAGCGCTTTTTTGTACTGCTATTGTAATATCATTTAATATAGCGGTTGTTTCTTCGCAGTGTTAAACTCTACAATAGCGCTTTATATTTGTTATTAAATTATTTTAATATATCGCTTTTCTGTTGCGATATTTAATTATTCAATAGCACTTTAATTCCGTTACTATTAATATATAGATCTTTTATTATAGCGCTTTGTTGTTGCGGATTTTTTAAGTTCGTTTAACTATAACAAACGCTATATTATCTCTCATTTAATATAGCGTTTTATTTTACGCAATCTGAAAATATACAATAGCAATTTTACTGTGTTATTGATTGTATCAATAATAGCATTTCAAAGTTTTACGATAGCTCCATATTTTTGGAATATGGATTCATGAAGTTATCGTAGTAATTGTTCTATCAAATTGTTTTTATTCACTATTTTCTGGGTTTTAAATTTTGAAAATTGTTTTATTAAAAACAAATACCAAATTTTATTCATGAAACCATGATACTTAAGAGTTAAGGCCTATTACAAACTAAAAGGTGAAATACATAGAGTACATTGATGTTACAAATAACATACTTAAGAAGAAATTAACAATGAAATTCACTAATACATTCAGATTTTGCTCCTTAGTCTCGTCGATGATCCTTACCTCGGGAGGACTCTCCTTGTTCTTGTTTGGGGCGTTTCAGTTGAGCGGAGTTGCGTGCATTGTTTCGCATATTTTTCAATGCTCTGAGGTAGATAGGATCGATGTCTTCTTCGTCTTCCTCAATGCGGATCAAGTATCCCTTAGGTCTCATAGCTCTCCGGTACTGTATATTTGTGAGCTCCTCCAAATCAATTCCTTGATCATCATCTGGTTCTTGTCGTGGCTGTTGGTGGAGCTGTGGTGTGATTCGGTTTGCTGGGAGTCCGTAAATGATGGGTCTGTTTGTTTGATTGGCATTTGCTTGTTGGGGTTTCGGTTTCAGCGGTGGTATGATTCCTCTTGCGGAGAGTCCGCAGATTATTTGTCTCTTTGCTTCCATTTCTGAATCAGATCAAATCAGTGAGATTAAACATTTGAACACAATGAAAAATTTAAGTAAAAGCAGAACGAAAGCTGCAACTTTCCAAATGATATGTTGAATGTAGAAAACGAAAACAGTTACTAGCTAGAACTACCTCAATCAAGCAAGCAACAAACCAAAATCAAAGACAAGGTGGTCAATATAATACGTAATTAAGAAATCTAGCTCGTCAACCTTATTTTCTGGTCTGAAACTATGAATGCTTTTTATCCTAAAAGCGAAAGCTAAAACATACGAATGAGAACCTGTGAATCGAGCGACGGTTGGATAAGAACCTGTGAATCGATCGAGTAAGCCTCCCAGATCTATCACGAGTAAGCCTCAGTGGAAGCACGAGGGACACCAAAGAGAATGACCTTCTTAAACGGCTCAGACTGGAAATGGAAAACCCTTAAAAAAAGAACAAGAAGAAGAAGACAGTAGAAGATGGTGATGGTGGTGGTGACGATGGAGAAGAAGATAAAGAGAAGACGATGGAGAAGAAGATAAAGAGCGTGTAATAAGAAGAAAAAGGAGAGGAAGCTGTCCGTTGATTCTTTGTTATCAACGGTTGATATTAAAAGAGCGTGATCCTCGTGACTAAGGATTAGCCAATGAAAAACCACTTTTATTTTCTTGCATCTTTATCAAAGGTTTTTGTTATTTTTGTCTAAGTTTAAGAGTTGTAATTCATAATTTAGGGTTTTGGATTTAAATTTGAAGATTTAGATTTGGAGTTTATAATTTGGATTTATGATTAATACAGAGACCTCCTAAAGTTTTCAAATATTACAAACTAATGAAAAACAAAAATCATACTATATCAACTTGTATATATGATACTAGTTTATGGATGAAACACTTACAAACTTAAGTCATTCTTTCATGTTTGTAAAAAGAATGTTTTTGGGATCAGTAAACTATAATTTATTTATTCTTTTTATTTTTAATTATTGAATTTCTAAATTTATATATATATGAAGTATAAATCCTATGTAGAAGAATATATTACTTTAGGGTATAACCCCTAAAATATACCCTAAAGTGTGTTACCCCAAAATTGAACTTCAATATTATGTATTTATAAAGTTACACAAATGTGTAGAAACCTATTTGCATCATTAGATTGAAACTTAATTTTCTGTAATATCATGGAGTTAAAAAACAAGATACTAACATAACTTAAACTTTTATTTCAGAATAAGGTCTTAGTCTTTTTTCGGTGAAAATAATGTCTTACTCTTATTTGATCATAACAATGAGAGCTATGATTACAATAGCAAATGATTACTTAAAGGGTTCAGAGGTAAACAATTTTATCATTAGGCCATGCAACTGTTGTCCCTATTGCATCAGAAATGTAGGTGATTTATTCATTTGGTCTCCACACCTTCGCATCACCGATTTTGGAAACTTCAACCCAGACTTTGCTAGCATTAGGACCTAAAGGTTTGAAATGGACCAAAGCTGTTGGATCAGTTGAGCATAATCGACCTTCTGCAACCTTATCGCCAGAGTTGTTACAATCCAAGAGGATGCAGTTCTTTTTTGCTCCTTTCTTGCTAGTAGAGCTGGTACTTCCACTCTACCATGATAAACGTATTACACATTCAACATCAAAAACCCATCACATAGCAAAACGTAAATCTATATATATTAACCAGATGGTGCAAAATCTCTTACCCCAGGCGATCCTTTCACTGATTCATCACGTGAATGCAAATTCACTAATTCTACCTTATCAATTGGCCATGCTATTTCAACACCAAGTGCATCAGTGACCAAAAGCATTTCAGACGTAGGTCTCCAAAGATAAACCGCTTCTTTAAGCACAACATCAATCTTCACAATTGCTGCATTTGGACCAAGTGGAATGTTGTTGAGCAGAGCTTTCGGATCGGTGGAACACATTAAACCCTCAGCAATAATTTCGCCTTCAACATTCCAATCATAAATTCTGCATCTTGCAAATGACTCATCTGAACTTGTTTCCTACATAATCACGTATATATATTCCAAACTACTTGATCAGCTTATCAGATTCGTAATATAACTGTAAAGAAAGTGTTTCGACATTACCTTGGTGGAACCATTTCTTTTCCCATTTGGTGAGTCAACATGATGTTATCGGCCTTCATACACATGGTTGGCGGCAAGTTATAGTTAACTAGCAAGACAGGCCATGTACTGTACTTGGTGTTTTGTATAGAGAAAGGGTTCATACCATCTGTAGAAAGGCCAAGTCGAAGGTTTCGTGGTTCAGCTGCGAACACGGGCCATTTATCATTCGCTTGAGCCCAGGTAATAGAGTCCACTGGATGTCGCATTGTACCATCTTCACTACTGTTGGTGAAATGCCAACGCAAATCCTCATCCATTCTTTTTGATCTGAACATCCTCTTAAATCTATCTTTAATCGGAAAATACCTAAGGACCTTTGCTGGAATCCCCTTTTTCTCTTCTCCACTATGCTTATCCAATTCCCACCTTGAAGCACTACATCTTGGACAGGTTTCCATCTCATCGAACTGCTTCCTGTAAAGGATGCAGTCGTTCTTGCAGGCGTGAATTAGATCATAGCCAAACCCAAAAATTTTCAAAAACTTTTTCATCTCATCCGTGGACTTTGGAAGCACATTATCTTCTGGAAGCATGTCTTTAATTGTAGTTAACAACTGATCAAAATAATTCTCTGACATCCCACTCTTCACTTTGATGCGATAAAGAACCATTATAGCAGAAACTTTGGTATACTTGTAACATGTTGAGTAGAGTGCAGTTTCAGCATCTTTTAGCTTCTCCCTAAACTGAGATTCTTCTGTATTGTCACACTCTTCAGATTCGACTCCATTGTGGTGCGAAGGCTGTTCAGTATCTCCACCGTCAAAGAAAGCTGTCCTAATCAAGTCATATGCCTCAGATTCTGAAGTCAGAACATCAGCTTTCACAGAATTTCTTTGCTCTCCATGCTTACTCCAACATTGATTCCTCTTATACCTCTGATCCATACCCCTGATCACTAGATGATCTACTACTATCTCTAGCGGCTGATGGCAAACATTGCGGCAATCGATACATGGACAGAATATCTCTGCGCATTACCCAAACTCATTGATGATGCAGTAACAAATTTTTTAGTTCCTTGTTCATACTCAAGGCTAGTCCTAAAAGTCAATACAATTACCAAAGTTCAGAATCACGTTTATTTTAATCAACCAATCATTGACAACAAAAACCTCAGATACATACCTTGGAAGCCAAACCCATGTCTTGTCCATGCATATCAACACAGCTCAACCACCGATTATACAATTTGTGATAATAAGTTCAGAGATCAGAGACTCAAACAACTATGACAGTCACTCATATCAACACACACTTGAAACAATGTAAAGAAACAAAAAGTAAGAAGATGGTAGCTTACGTAGTAAAAACAGTCAGCAACAACTATAATCTTCGAGCTGATTTGAACACTCTGCAACAAAAAGAAGTCGACAAAAATCAAATAATTTTGTTAAACCAAAAACTTATAATCGAAAAACCCAATTGAAAATTGAATACCTTTAACCGAAGTTTCACCAATCTTTTCCTGCAAAGGAAAAAAAAGTTGCTGTTGATTAAACGTGCAAATACCGAAAACCCAAACACAATTGTGTAAAATCGATTACATGCAACAATCCTACTTACACAGATGGAGATCGATGACGAGTGACAATGGAAGATCGAGACATATATCGAAGAAATAGACACAGAGTAAGGAAAAATAACAGAGCTTGAGAGAATTTGATGAGAAATTGATATAGTTCGAGACTGAGAAGAAGAAGATCGAGAGATTAAAACTGAGAGAAGGAGCTAAAAATGGACTGCCACTCGATGTGCCAAACCGAATTGAGAGATCGAGTCAGGCGGCGATGGTTAAGAGAAGAAAGCAAAAATGAACTTTTTTTTTTTGAATCAAAACTTATTTTCTAGATCTAAGAATTTTGGGAATTTTTACTTACGCGGGTTACGAAAACAATTTCGCGGTAGCACCTATTACAGCGTTTTAATCTATCTCATGCTATTATAGATCGAAGGACAATCGAAAAAATCAAGCGCGCTTCAGAGTTAATTCCCGCTACATATACCATAGCGTTTCAATTTCATAAACGCTATCAAAAAGTAAACCATAGCATACATAAAACGCTATCTTAAAGTGCTATTAATACCCAGATTTCTTGTAGTGATTTTAGCTCTATGACCAAATTATTCCGATGTCTGGGATGAATAACGTAGATATTTTTTATACACAAGTTACATAACATAGGAGAATTTAAGAAAGAAAAAACCGTTTACAGAAAACGGTAAAAACACAATAGCCTCAAGAGGAAAAAAAAGTATTAATTTCTCTAAAACTAATGACCCCCAGCTATACCACTTAAGTAATAATTATACAATCAAACTAGTAGCAATGGCTCGATTCGTAATATCCAGACGAGTGGTCTCGTACACTGGTAGCTCTTCTTGATACCTCTCGATCCCAATCGCCGAAAGATTCTCCAGTTCGAATAGATCGGAGCTCGCGTAACTCGCCGCATCGTCGTAGTCGTCGTCAACGTCTTTTACGTGGATGACATCGTCGCACTTGGTCTTCGTTGTATTAATTGCCAAGTGGTGATCCTTGTTCTTATGGTAAGTCCTGAGAAGATCTTTGGCTGCTTCGATAACGCGGCGATTATTGTCCTCCTCCATGACGTGGCGGTCGCGTTTGGCGTCGTTGTACAGTCTGTTACTGTAACCGTAAGGGGTGTGAATGGATGAGTCTTCGTCGAGGATCACATTCACTGGGCAGAACCGTACGGACCTTTTCGATTTCCCGCCGGAGGACGGAGTTTTGTTGCTCAAGCAAGACCTGGAGAAAGACGACGCGGAGGAGCAGGTTGTGGTGGAGGAGGACATCGCCGACGACTGTGGCTCTGCCGCGGCGGATACGGTGGTGCTAGAAGTTTTCTTGTGCTTCTTAGGGTTACTGGCGGCGTTGGTGAAAAGCGAGTTGAGGAAAGTAGCGAGTCGACCGCCGGGAGAGATCGGTTGTTTCACTTTTTTCAAATCTGTGTAGATCTTCAACGCCTTTGATTTGGTTCTCAGGAAGCCCCCGAGCTCTTCTTTACCGTTAGGTTTCTGTACGCCGGAGTGGTCGACGGAAGTACGAATCGGCTTCGGCTGACGAGTCGGCGGAGGAGAGGAGGCATATGATTTGGAGCGTCCGTAGAAGGAGTCTGACTCGGAAGAGGAGAGTCCGCTTGAATCGGAGGAGCTATAGTTGGAATATCTAAGAAAAACAGAGTCGGCGGCGGCGGTGGTGGCTCTCCTGGATCTCTCGAAATCAGCGGCGATGGAGCGGCGGTGGAAGACGAGTTTGTCTGGTGAATCATCGTGGAGAGATGAGTTACGGTGCTCCTGCTGCTTCTTCTTCTTCCTGGTGGATTCGACGGGAGGGGAGTCGTCGATGGAGCGGTAGATTTGGTCAAGGAGAGTGGATGAGAAGGAAGGGTGGCGGCAGTGAGCTCTAGATGATAAAATAGGCTTCTCCCAAGTCGTCTCCATGAGAGAAATGTTTTGAAGAAAAGCTTTTTTGAGAGGAAATGGAGGATGTGTGTGTGTGTGTGTGTGTGTGTGTGTGTGTGAGAGAGAGAGAGAGAGATAAGGAGAAGGAAGAGAGTGTTTAAAAGGGAGGGAAGGAGGAGGGAGGCAGACAACTGGTAATCATTGCCACGTGTCTTTCTCGACAGCTTCTGCCTACAAACACCAATCATCCTTTTATATACATACCTCTTCTTTTTTTTAAATACTTTGTATGGTGAAAACAATTTACGTTCATTTTCGTTTTCAACAGATTCATGTTTTTTTTTTTTTGAAGGAAAATAATGATTAAGGCTTTGAATGGTTGCTCTAATCCGTCATGAATTAGGTTACTCTTTTTTTTTTTTGCAACGGGATAACAGTTTAATGTGGGTCAGAATTTGTAAACAAAGAATAAATTAAAATATAGTTTTGTTTGTAAGCAGGTTAATCAGAATTCCGTGGTTTCTTTTCTTTACCATGGTGACAGTGTTGTAGATCTTTTGAAAACTAAAATATGTTTTCTTTAGTTTTGTCGTGAATGAAAACGGTTAGGTTTTAATTTTTTTTGTCTTGAACCAAAAGGATTATGGGATATCACTGCTGGGTTACAGAGCAACGTAGCCTTTATTCACATGACACGACCCAAAGATTCACGTATGTGCTTCCCTACTTATAAAGTAAAAGATTAAAGTTGTTCCTTCCTCATCATAGGTCTTACTTATTTGTTATTTATTTCCTTTGTTTTTCTTTTAGTACTATTAAAGAAAAAAAATCTGTGGTTTGCTTTTTAGTACTATTAAAGAAAAAAATCTGTGATACTTGGGTCCATTACAACTTTTTTCATATTTTTCCTTATAAACTTAGAATTACCTATTAAATAATGCAAAACTACAACGCTCTAATATATCCAAACACATTTTTGCATTAATTAAGTACACAAGTACCCAGCATTATATAGAATTGATAAACACTTGTGGAGATTGTCAGCAGGTACAGAAAACTACTTGAGAAATATATTGTTGTATTTTTGTTTGAAAAAATAAAACCATTGTAGACTTTTTATTGTGCTCGATCGAGTTCAGACAAAAAAAACACTCTTGAGTTATTAGAGTTTGAAAAACTCTAAAACGAAAAGAAGTTTGAGAGATACACTAGTCAGAGAAGAGGCTCGAGAGACTATTTCTGATGACAGAGAGAATCTCGAGTTTATAATTAAAAGATAATCCCATGAACAAGTATTTGGTGCTTCCTAAATTCGTGATCCAAAGTAGAAAGGAGACACCCTTGGAAATCAAGCTTAACCTATGACTATGTGTCTCTATTTTGGTATCAAAGGACATGCATCAATTTAAATATCAATCATTAAAAGGTTATATATGTATGATGTATCTAGCTAGTTCGGTTAAGGAGGCAAAACGAGTTGGAATAAAACTTACTTTAAAGTCTACAACGTAACCACAATACCCATATTCATTTTTCAAATTTCACACTGGATGAAAAAAAGAATTTTATTTACCGAGCGTTCACTGAATTATTTTACAAAAATAAAAAACGTTCACTGAATTAGTCAAACACTGAAAATCGAAATGAAGAAAAAAGTTGACACAGAGTCGATATATATATATACTAATAATAAGTTCGAAGGACATGAGAAGAAGGGTTTTTAGTTTTTTGGGGGTGCAAATAGAAGATATGTGATAATAAAACTTAGCATTAGAAATCAGAGACAAATATAAGAAGCAATATTTGGCTTAGCATTAGAAATCAGAGACAAATATAAGAAGCAATGTTGGGTAAATTGTAAGGAATGGTTAAAGAAAGGACTTTTGGATGTTAAATTTATTCTGACGAAACTGCTAAGAGGGAGGGCAAAACAGCAGGGGGCAACAGTATAATGGAAATGATTAGACATCGCCAGCGGGATTAAGACAAAATCATCTATCTGATTAGCAAAATCAGGCTTTATTAGCAAGTAGAGAGGATTTTTAATTATGAAGAATTACTATAAACGTTGCTTTCTTTTACCATGTAAATTTGACCCAGCACTATTGTAATATCGATTATCACCATTTTATTTTAACTACTGATCCTTTATTTGTTTATATGTTTTAAAAAGGATCCTTTATTTTTACTGCTTGAATTTACTTTGAATCATTGACTGTGATACATTCTCTCATACGTACTTTTTAAAAGCTATATATATTCTGTATGTTTAAACTTTTTATATATCCAAGTCCCCTCCTAATCACTGCATAACGGTTTGCCTTAGTATTGGATGATTACAAGGAGTTCTATATATCAATCAATTTTCTATCTTTCATAAATGTAATTTTTTATGTTTAAATCTCGATAGTTTTTTTTTTTTATAAAATAAATCTCGATTGATAAAAGCATGGTTATTAATTAGGATTTAACGTTACAAACTTTTGTAAGGAACATAATAGTAAATCTGTTCAAAGAAAATGGAACATAATAGTATTAAGATGTAATGTGCTTTGTAGGATATAGGAACGTAGAGAAAATTACATCTTATACGGTTAGTTAATTAGTCGCCCACATGTGTTATGATATGTAAAGTTAATTACTTATACGGTTAGCTAACGGAAAGCACTTTTGGTGATATAAATATAAATATTAATGGCTTTTTAGCCGCAAAATCTTTTTAGTTATCTCATATTTTAATTTATTTATTTTCAAGAGAAGAATCCTTTTAATATACAAATATTAATATGATGCCAATAATACATAAGCATGCGGCACGTATAGTTTATAATGCTCTCTTTTTATTTTATTTTTTATAACGCATTTCATAAGCTAGAAAAAAAGAAGAGAGGAAAATAAACAGAAAATGAATTCATACAGTAAACAAGAGTTGCAGGGATTCCACTTCCACGCATGTGTGGATATGATAGACAAAAGAAAGACAAAAGATTCCGATCACATCACAATTTTGAGTTGGTGCATGCAATACCAAAAGCAGATTCCTTTTCAATCAAATAGCTAGAGAGCACACGGTCCAGCTCTTCAAGAGATACGTTTCGTCAATATTAGAGTATTTTTGCTCCAACAGCCCAATTAAAGAAGGAAAAATATACTTACCATACGTGTTGGTATATGGATGTCTATAAATCACTCCACTATATATCTGTGATTTGACATGTCACGTTGACAATCACAAACAACGTTTCCAACCTTTTATTGTAGGAAGAAGCAATTTCTAACAAATACAATTACCTCTCGACAAATTATAGATGTTTGATGGGAGAAATTAATATTTTTGATTCAACAAACAAGCTTTTAATTTAACAAAAAGTGGTAGGAGTTGGGGGTCATTCTTATGAATCCCCAAAGCTAATCATGGGGCCTTTTGACTTATAAGATAAAATAAATCTTTGGTTTAAATTTAAATTGCCAATTCTTCTTAAGTTCTTATAAGTTTCTATGAGATATATATATAATAGGGTCAAGAATGATCAAAATTGCCCATCAGTCTCCCTCTTGCATGCGGATTATCTAACTGATGAACCCCTAAGCCTCTACTCTAGCCAGTCTTAATCAAGATTAACTTTTATTAAAAATTGTCCTCAACCATTTTCAGTAAGAATTTCATTTTCATAAGAACCTCTAACAAAGTTTTAACTTTAAGGAACCTCAAGCTAATCCTTGCTTTATTTTGTAGCGGCTATTATTAATTTTGAGTGAACTCAGCGGCGAAAACAACGTAGGACTTAAGAGATACTAAAGTCTTGGTCTGTTAAACCAGAGGAACAAGCAAAGTCCGTACAAATTAGGCTCTAAGCAAACAAGTTCCTGGCCCCTTGTTTAGACCCACCTCCCAAAAGTAAGTATTTAGCTCTCTAAATATGTCAACAAAACCATCAATTAGATTCGGTTGTTATGATGACATAGTGTGCGATGATACCTAATAAACAAAAGTAATCAAGGAGCTAATCAAAACCTATAGGTTTAGCTTCAACAAGCTCTCTGAATAAGAATATTTGTTTTATATTCTAAAGGCGCTAGATGAAAGTTATGTCAAGCTCAACAACTAATGATTCTCTCTATCAAGAATTAAATTTTTAATAAGGAATGTGAAGAAATGGAGTGGGGAGACTGGAGACACATAACTTAAAGAAGAACATTCAACAGCCAAACAAATCTCTCAATTGTTTCATACTCACAGAAATTAACAATGGAAAACACTAGCAGCAAGCAGAAATGTTTTATCACATGCATTGTAGGGTTCTTCGAATTGACACATACTCAACAGTAAAGGTTCAAGAAGCAGGGACGGGACTATACTTTGACACAACATACGTGGAGCTGTAAAAGATAATGGGATATGGAAGCAGACAAAGCATATATAGATAATTATTGAGAGCGGGAACATTTTATGCATTGACCAAAAAAAAAAAAAAATACAATAGAAACTCTATAAATTAATAAAATTTAAACTTTGATATTTTATTAATTTATAGAGTTATTAATTTATCAGATTTGACTAAAATATTTTTTTATTAAAAAATAATATATTCTTAAAAAATTATAATATTTTCTAAAGTTTTATTATAAAATTAGAGATAAGTTCTAAATATATATAAATTTAAATAAAAACAAACAAAACTATACTTATATTTTAGTATATTATCATATGTTATATCTATGTATAAGATTTGTTTATGAAAGTTATTAAGTTATGATATTAATGAGACTATATATTTACATATATTTTTTAACTAATTAATATCTTATTATTTTATCAATTTGTGCTATATTTTACACCGACCCAACTTGGGACCGGATAAATTTATTATATTATCGAATTTATTAGTTTATCGATTATTAACTTATAGAGTTTCCATTGTATAGAGTTTTGGCCGTTCCACGTGGAGAATCAAAACATTAGCTTTCGGCTATTATAATCCATTAGATAAGTAGACAAATGTTAGATTTTTGTTCAGAACTTTGCTGGCCAATTCTGATGACCAAGTTGTGATTGCTGATAAGTACCAAGTAGAGACAGAGTAGGAGAGGGCATGACCCCGACTCCAACATTACCACCAAGCCCATGTCCCATGCGGTGCGAATTCGCCATTGCACCAGGCTGTTGCGGGTGGAAAAGAGGAACTGCATTTGAGATGATTGTGCTGCTGCTGCAGCGGCGTTGAAGGATGGACGTGCTGTATGGGATGGTAAATAAGCACCATGAGCAGTGGTTAAGGGATACGGTGTCAATTGACACCATAACATTTTAAAAATTCTTTTATAGTTTATCTGTATTTATAGTATTGACACCACTTAAAAATTATAATTGAATCCATAAATTTTTTTCCTAAGATTATTTTATTTATTCTTAACCACATAAGAAAATTTTAGACTTTTAGCCTATATTTTAATATTGGGCTTTCATATTAAGATATTTAAAAATTGTTATTAAATTACTAAACATAAATGTTTTGCTTGTTAATTAACACTAATTCATTAAAAAAAAAATTCAAGATATGAAAAATCGCATGCAGGATGCTTTTGTAGGATAATATATGGGGAAATTTACTAAAATAGCATAAATTTGTATGTTTATTAGTAGATGGACACAAATCATTTTAAAATTACTAATTATTTTATTATATCTATAAGGAAAGAAATAATTACATAATTGCCATGCCAATTTTTTCCACATCATCACAAAATTATAATTATTTACGGAATTGCCATTGCTATTTCGAAAATCCGTTTCGATAAATCTGTTGAATTATTGACGGCAGATTTGTTTGTTGTTCGACAGATTTACTTCGCATGGCAGATTTTTCATTTAGATAACAGATTTACCTTGTGGAACGAAGCGGCAGATTTACCTTATGTGACAGTTTTGTTTACTATGCCAGACTTATTTGACAGATTTATGGTTACTGATGCAACAAAGTTGTTTAGGTCTCCCAGACTTAAATTACGGTGACAGACTTTCCTCACTTATTTGGTTAACCTATGACAGATTTCCGTAAACATGAAGTGACAGATTGTTTTTTGAAGTGTTAATGACGACAGACTTGTGGTAGATGTAATATAAATCTGTCACCGCAATGAGTTCAAAGTTTAATCACTGGACACGCTTTTACGTAGTGACAGACTTTCTTTACATGGTGGCAATTTTAGTTTTTGAAGCACAAGTCTTTCTTTGATAACAATATTTTATAATGTATATTATGTCAGATTTATCTCTTACTAAGATAGATGATCGATCTTCTTCTATTGCAACAGACTTTCCTTGACAGATTTGTGTCTATATTTGGTGACAGATTTACTACGACGACTAACTATTTGGTAAAGACAGATTTATTGGGGTTATATGGCTAATGACCTTTTTAACCTTTTGGGAACGTGAGTTCACCTAGGGTTAGCCGTCAGTTTTTTTTTTCTCCTTTGTGTTACGCACGACAATAACTTCTTCTTCTTTAATCTGATCAAATCTTGTCCTTCTTAGATCTTCACAACAATCATCTACCATGGAGCAGATAATCCTTGTATGTGGTAAATGGATGTTTAAAAAAAACAGATGGTTGTTTGAGGTCGATCAAAAAAGAGGGTGCAAAATCCTCTCAGAAAATCATACTACACGTTTCGATGATTTCGTTACAATGGTATTGGAGGATTTTAAGGTTGACAGAAGCGTCTACGAGGTGGAATTGAGTTACATGTTCTCGAAGCTGATGAGACTAAAATTACCTCAAGATACACCACCTGTGAGTGTAGGAAATTCTCGACAACTCCATGAATTTCTAAGTCAACAGAAAACTGAGCATGCTCGTCTCTGTGTCGAAATTAAGGAGAAAGTTGTTAAGACAAGGTCGTCATTTCAGAAGCGAAAAAAGGTACATGAGGATCTCGATGAAAAACCCGTTGATCAAGACGAAGAAATAGTTCATGCCGAGCCAACAATGGCAGATGATGATGATGATGATGACGAGGACATTGGTGACATATTTGATTACTGTGACGATTCAGATGGAGCATCGTCAGATGATGAGAATTTCACTTTGTATGGAAAGCTTCCAGAACCCGATGAGCATGTTGAGGAAAAGAAAACTCCCACGGAAATGAATCCCACACCATTGATGAAGAAAGCAAAGGGAATTGCTCTGCATGTTAAGTTAGAGTTAAGTTCACTTACTCTAGCAGTTGGGCAGCAGTATGAGACAAAAGACGAATTAGAGATGCGGTGTAAGATTTTATCAGTTATACATCATTTTGATTTCAATGTTGACAGATCAGACCCAGCGAAGTTAGTGCTTAAGTGTTGGGTAGGAGGCTGCAGTTGGCGAGTTCGAGCTACACCAGTTGGTGATTCTACTCAATTTACTATTCGCAAGTATGTTGCAGAACATACATGCTCTGTTACAGAACGGTCTGGTCGTGCTTGAAAAGCAACTCCAGACTTACTAGGCGTATTGAATAAAGATTATGTTGGTAGTGTTGATTCAACGGTTAGGCCAAAGCATGTTGCTCATGCGATGAATATGAGATTTGGTATCAAAGTAAGTGCTAACGTTTACTATCTACTTTTTTTACATATTGCTATCTTCTTCTTCTTGTATTGATTACTAAGAAAATCTTTACAATTTTTACTCTAGATGGACTATTGGAAAGCGCATCGCACACTTAAACAAGCACGTAATTTGGTTAGGGGTTCTGCAGAAAGTGGATATGCGGAGTTGCCTGCATACTTACACATGATAAGAAGGGCTAATCCCGGAACACTTACTCGTCTCGAAGTTGATGAGAGTCAACGCTTTAAATATCTGTTCCTTGCATTTGGAGCAAGCATCAATGGTTTTCCCTACATGAGGAAAGTGGTTGTTGTTGACGGAACGTTTTTGAAAGAAAAGTACAAAGGAACGCTGCTAACAGCAACAGCACAGGATGGTAATTTCCAAATATTCCCCATCGCTTTTGCAATAGTTGATACAGAGAACGTCGACTCTTGGGAATGGTTTTTTAGGCAACTTAGCAACGTGATTCCAGATGACGAGGGGCTTGCAATTTTTTCTGATAGGGATAAAGCTATTGGGAATGCGATTGGGAAGGTGTACCCTATGGCTAGTCGTGGAGTTTGCACATATCATCTTTATAAGAATATTGTGCAACGCTTTAGAGGTCGTGATGCTTTTCGTTTGGTTAAAAAAGCGGCGAATGCTTGTAGACTTATTGATTTCGAGACCACTTTTGAGGAGATAAAAACGATGAATCCATCATTACATAGGTATTTAGTAAAAGCTGATGTACGAAAGTGGACACTTGTTCATTTCCCTGGTGAGAGATACAACATTACTACAACCAATATCGCTGAATCAATAAACAAAGCGCTCTCGGAGGCCAGGAGTTTGCCAATTGTAGGAGTCTTAGATGCAATAAGATTAATGATGACGAGATGGTTTTCAAATAGAAGGAATGATGCAATGTCTATGAAGACTGCACTTACACGTGGAGTAGAGAAACTTTTGGAGGTATTTTACAATTTGATTTATTTCATTTTTCAGAATATGAAGTAATTATTCTATTTTATGCTGCAGGAACGAGTAGCCTATGCACGTACGCATACAGTTCAAGCAATTGATTTACATCGATCTCAAGTCACTAGTAGTTCATCGTTACACGTTGTAAACTAGACGGAGAAAACATGTTCTTGTCGACGATTTGATTTGGAGAAGTTACCATGTGCTCACGCAATTGTTGCAGCAGAGGCAAGTAAAGGTAAAACGTCCACGATATCACAATGTCATCCATACTTTAAGATGAATTATCTGTGCAATTCGTATTCGACGTCCGTAATGCCGGAAGATGATGCATTACCTGTCCCAGATGCTGTGAAAGATAAAGTTTGTCTACCTCCGGTGGTTCGGCAGCCGCCGGGAAGACCAAAAAAATCAAGAATGAAGTCTGTTTTGGAGAAAGCAGTGGAAAAAGAACGGCCACATAAACAACACACCTGCTCAAGGTGTAATCAGGTTGGGCATAACTGCAAAACATGCCCATCCACAGTTTAAATACTTTATGTTTGCATTTAAGAAATTATTCAATACTCTATGTCTGCATTTTGGTAAGCCCTGACTTTATGTTATTTGAAAAATGTTCTTGTTTGAATTCTTAATGTCCACGTTAAAATCAAATACTAATGGTTAACCAATACTAAAATCAAATACTGCGAGGAGAATCTAACAAGCGTAGCTCATCATCTAAAACATTATCTCTGTGTAATTGGGTCTCATAAGAAATCATCGGAAGTCCCACCTCGTCATAAATCTCAGCAGCTAGCTTCCGTCGTAGTGTAGGAATATTTGCGTCACTTAACCCATCAAATGTGCATCCAACAGCAAGACACTCTATGTACTTCAGAGTGTACACACCACAATCACCCGGGTTTTCATTCTGAGGAATTCCTTTTCTCAACCTCTTCATAGTGAATTGCTTGTCGCTCTTCTTACGAACATTCGTTGGTACCATTGCATTTAAGATTGTCGGGATCATCTTCGTAAAAGGCCGACAAAAATCGAGCATTTTCTTGTCTTCTTTCACCAGCGAAAGAATACTATCGTACATGTGAATCTTCTCCTTTGTCAAGTCGATGTCCAAAGCAACCCAATGATTCTTGTTTACGTGAAGGCATGCGTACAAGTGGTCAATATCATCGAGCCACTTCTTGTTTGTCACTGAGTCAGCAGGTAATGTCCCATTAAAAACGCCTTTATATTTTTCAGGGATTGTCCAGGTCTTGGGATCATACTTGTTGTAATCACGAACAATTACATCCACGAACCACTGATGTAGGAATGCAATCCGGGTTGAATGATACGGAGATGGGCTGTGAAGAGACCTTTTGTAAAACATATGCATAAATGAAAAGTAAAAAAACACTTACTGACTTTGGACATACATAACTTAAAGAAAAAAGATTAATGAACACATATACTTACCGAACCACCTAACCAGCCATATGAATCTGTCGCCCATTCCTCCCTTGGAGTGACAAGGATTTTGTAGAACTCGATATTAGTGTTCCATGTTCCATCTGGTTGCGAGCTAAGAAATTAATTTGAATTAGTGTTCCATACTAAAAAGGTTACTAAAGAATGAGCATGGTAAAATAATGAAGGAATGACATACCCAACAGGCTCAATGAAATCCTCTAACGATTGAACTTTACTGTCCTCCACTTCTGCAAATGGATCATATGCTGCCACAGATGGAATTACACATGCGATAATGCGCTTCACAGTAGAGTTTCCTACATACGGAAAGACCTGCGTCGAAGACAATTTTGTTTGACGTTTTTCCACAGGTGCATGGCCATCCATAGCTGTAACCCCAGTTAGTAAGACATTTAGTCCTGCAGTTGGTAAAAAAAAAAGTAATTAGTATGTCTTTATTGTCGACAAAAAAAAAATAGTATGTCTTTATTTTTTGCAATGCAATCGAGCTTAAGTGCATTACCTGCTCTCAAACGTCTGGATTTCTCTTGTATAATCGGGTCTGACCATGTATCCGCAGAAGCGCTTTCTTTTTTTATCGCTTTGGTAGGTTGTAAGGCTATCCCATGGACTTCTTGTTTGACACATTTCTTGGTTTGCAAGTTTGTCTGTTCAACTGGTTTTTTTCCTTGACTCTTATGATTTTTGACAACATGACGAATATGGAAATCATCATTTCACGTAGCCTTTGTTTTGACCAGCCACGACTGTGAAAAAAAAATTGAATCAATTAGATTGTCATAAACCTGTCTCTAATGTGAATAAGCCTCAAAACACGATTTATAAATGTTTGACAAAACAAACAATATTTGTAAGCTTAAATAATGCCAAACCTAGAAAGTATGTGACTATTATTATACTACCGTACAATGTGACACATTACGAGATAAAGAACAACATATAACCTAAAAAAGAAAGCAAGATACATACAGACCAAGACATACTACATTCAAAAATACAACATCTTCTAAGATACAAGGACAGAACTAACGTACCATAGCATTACTATTCACTTCATCGTTGGCATTGTAGTTGGCGACTTCGTTGGCATTGGAGTTGGCGACTTCGTTATTGTCACGGGCTTGTAAAAGATCTTTCAGTGTTTGAATATCTTTCTGCATAGAGGCCATCTTCTCCTCGACGGGTTTTACTCGCACGTCGACTCTAGCGTCGATAGCACCATCCAAACCGACCAACACCTTGTTAGGAAGATTGTTGTCCATGTTGTCCATTTTATCCGTTAGTTTTTTAATCATATCCACGATCCCACTAATCCCCAAGAGCTCAAAAAATGACATTCGTTGATCACCACGCATTTCACCTTCACCGTGACTGTTTTCTACGGCCTCAACCTCTTTAGGGACAGCCTACAAAGTCAAAGAAAAACAGAATTCTTTGAGCAATATTCAACCTCTTAAATATAATAGTTGCCTAAGGAGAAAAACAGAAGAAAGACTAGTGAAATGAAAAAAAAAAAACATAAAATGTGCATTTCAAAGTCTTTGCGTTTTTTGGCCTGTTTCGTGGTCTTTTTTCCTCCGTGTCCCATGCATTTTCATCAAGTCGATTGTGTTTTAAGTCTTCAAGCAAAGTGTCAACCTCTTCATCACTCACCTCGTCATCCCACTCAGGAATTAATTTGTCACTTAACTATGGAAAAAAATACCTAACACGAATCTGAAAACAAAATGAAATAACATCCGAAAACTGAGTTAGTAGAAAAAAAATGCAAAGAATTCAGAAAACAGAGATAAACGTGTGTATGTATATGGCTCTCTCAACAGGAAAAAACAGTAAGAGACATTTATAGAAATAGTCAAATAAATAATACAATGGTCAATCAATCATTTACATAACAGATGGTAATAGTTAAAATCTGTTAATATAAATAACAAGAAATACCTTTGAATGTGCTTCTTTCTCATTGGCTATGAAGTCCTTGAACTCAAATCGTCTACAACCTCCACCCCATGAAAGAAGAGGAACTTCTTCTTCTTCTTCTTCTTTTTCTTTTTCTTCTTCTTCTTCTTCTTCATCATCCTCTTTCTCTGCTTCTCCTAATCGTTTTTTATTTCCATACAATTCTCCAACACCAATAATGGCCTCATACGCCCATATAAGCAACACATGGACTAAACCACATAACGTAACAGACTTCTTCCCCGTATAACTTGCTATCTTTATTGAGTTCATCAAACTCTTGCAAGCAACCCGACCCCAAGGATAGCTCTCAAATGCTTCCGGATCAAGTACTCTCTTGGCACACTCAAGAGGAATTTGAGTTGACGGAGAAACGCCAAAGATACCTATGGACAGAAGACACAACCATCCAACCATTCTCCGCTTCTCAAAACTCCAGTTCGTGCATCTGTCTAATACCAGTCGCAACTGATTCAAGCAAGGTCCTCGCGATGTGGGAATATTCATTTCACTCCAAAACAGGGTATGGTCAACATCAAAGCTGTCAGCAGCTTTAAACGCCTCACAATTCAGGCCTGTAATATTCCCAAATTCCAACAAAGACAAACGAATTGGCTGGCAATCGATCAAGGACCACAACTCGTAATTCTTCTTTGTAGCCAACTGATGTGTTAGTAAATAGTGGACAACCTTGGCACACCATATGTAGTTAACATCGATCAATTTAGCTATAACTCCAACGGAAGACTTCTTCACTTCATCCCACGCATCTATTCCAATTTTTTCTTGCACCGTTTTTATGTTGGACACAAAGCAATTATAATTCAGGCTATGCTCTTGGAGAGGAGCTTTTCCCTTTCTGAAGAGAAGTGGGGGGTAAGTCCTTCTACCACTTGATGCAGCCATTCCTAGCAAGACAAATAAAAGAAATCACTTTCAAATCAAAATTATTCCACTAATACAAACTAGCAAAACCAAATCTGTAATATATAATCAAGTCTCTTACATATGAAGTTCAAAGAATTCTTACACAAAACATCAAATTCGGAAAAAATTCTAAAATTTGAAGCTATATCAAGTTTGTTACTCATGATGTTCAATGAATTTCATACACAAATCAGACAATTTGGAAAAAAAATGTTCCTAATCTCAAAGCTATTCTCAGAAAATTTGGTTTTGAAGTGACGGCGAAATCGACGGAGTCGAATAGGCGGCAGGCGGAGTCGAATAGGCGGCAGGTTTACACTGATGGGTGGAAGAGACTGATTGGAGGAGACGGAGTCGACTCGGTGAAGAACACTTGACTTCGACGGCGGTGAAGTGACGGCGACTTCGACGGAGTCGAATAGGCAGCAGGCGGAGGTGAAGTGACGGCGACTTCGACGTTGTCGGCGAAGAGGGGCGACTTCGAAGAAGGTAGGTTTTCCCTTAATTGAGTTTAAATAAAACATTTTAAATTAAATAATAATAATAAAAAATGGCATACTTGTAGTTATTAGAGTTTCTAGTGGGGTATTATGACATTTCAAACAAAATTAGAGTTAATCTAGCAAGTAATGTTTACTAGGAGCTAGTCTAGTCATTTACGGATAAATTAGTGGTAGTCTGAGTAATTTCTCTAATATATGAGAATGATTTTTTTTTTTTATTGAACCCGGTTAAAAAATTTTCTGTATTGTCCAATGTCCAGCTACGTTGTAATTTGGAGGAGACTGAAGGCTTGACACACCCATCACTTTTCCAATTAACCCAATTTGAGCCCATAACGTTTGTTGGTTGTTGGGCCGAAGACAGTTAATAGTCACTCAAATCTAAACGGCCACAGGAAGAGACCTTATTAGCTTACCCTGCACTTGTCCATAGCTGATCAAGCCGTATACTGTACAACGATCTGTTTCTTGTAGCTGTTCTTTCTTTTCATCATTTTGCTTCTCGCGAAAATCAAAGTGTTGCTCAGCTCCGATCATTGTCGCCGGGTATCTTTTGCGCTCTAAGATTCATGGTGAATCGCTTACCGTCACTCTCTCTGCGTAAATTCTAGCTCTGTTCGGAGCCCTAACTCGCTCCGTTGGAAACTGTCGAGCTCGTCCCCTTCGGAGCATTTCGTTTATCGTTGTGCAGGCGGGTTGGTTTCTGATCGGGTTAGCTTGTTGAGGTAAGCATAATGTTCTTAAGTTTGAGCTCAGGATTTTCAATTTATTTTCTGTGCTTCTTTATCTTCTGCGTTCAGATTTTGGGAATTTGGTGATTCAGGTGGCCGATTTAGGGTTTGTTTTACTGGAATACGTAGTTCAAGTTCGAATTCGTTGGAGATCCTTTTTCTTAATTTCTGATGATTGTATCATTGATTCACTGTAATGCCTTCCTTTGTGTTTTGCGTCTCTTTGTGCTGAAACTCTTTCATTTTGTTTCCATTACGGTTGTCCATATTTCCGTCCGGAACGATCGTTAATATCAACACTATCTCTTTATTTGTTTCCCCTGATTCATCCACAAACAATCTACTGTTAATTAGACTAATCAGTATGTATGATGCATGAAGCCATCTCTTTTCTGCTATTCTATGATTGTATTTTCCCGTTAGATAGTAATCATGGGTTTCAATGGAAGAGTAGCAGACTGGTTATACATTTTCTCTTCCTACATTTAGGAGCTTAGGCTGGCTCATAAATCATCATTTAGTGGTAACATAATATTTATACTCATTGTTGTGTGTTCCCATGTTTGAAGATGTTTGACTTTCTTTACGGTTTCAGCTTCCACGTCTCAGTTATACTTTGTGCCTCACCTTGTTATTGGGGAAGCTGCAGAACATCATACCACTTGTTTATGTACATGATATGTGGTGCTTTTGTCTGACTAGATCGATTCATGGATTTAGATGTAGCCTTCTATTTGTAGTTTCTGCTGTTCGATGCACCAAGAGTTCACATTGGAACTTAATTTTCCAGGCTTATTGCTCTTTGACACCTAACCTTTATCAGACTATCTAATTTTCCTTTATCTCCCTTTCCTTGTTAGTTTGAACAGTTTGAGGCTGCAATGATACCTGGTCATCAGCCGAAATCCTCATCCAATGGATTTTCACACAGAAGAGGTGAAAGAGAGGGTGTTTTGAATAAAGCGCAGTCTAAAAAGTTACATCCCGCAAATACACCAAATACAGGTTAGCTGTTGATACTCTGTCACATGTCTGCGGCGTCATATTCTGAGTTCTCATGCGTGTTGATAATATATTCAGCATTCAGTGGGGAAGCTGTTAACATGGAGAGGCCTTCGCGCGATCGTTTAGTGTACCTCACAACATGTAAGATTGGGCATCTTGTGGAAGTGCATCTAAAAAATGGATCGGTGTATAGTGGTATATTTCACGCTGCTGATGTAGAGAAGGATTTTGGTGAGGCTCTGAATCAGATTTTTATTTTCCTTAGAGATGTAAAGCATGGAAAGACACTACTATTTCTTGCCATTTATAAATTTCTTGAAACTTCCAGGAATCATTCTAAAGATGGCATCCTTGATTAAAGAAGGTACTTTAAGAGGGCCTAAATCCCGTTATGAGGTTGTCAAAAAGCCACCTTCCAAGACATTCATTATTCCGGCAGATGAAGTTGTGCAAGTTATAGCTAAGGTGTGTTTGTTTTTATTAACTACGGGGAACTTTTTTCTGTTCATGTTTATGTCAATACATTACATGGCAGTGAGATTACTTTGAGATTTGACATTTTCCTTCCTTTTATAATTGATTTTGGTGCTAGGATCTCTCTGTATCCAGTGACGGCGTGTTAAATGCCGTTCAGAGTGAGAAGCAGGGGGAGCTGTTGACAGACTCATCTATATCACAGTCTTGTCGTGTTGAGCAGAGAAGAGAGCTGAAACCCTGGGTGCCTGATGAGGATGTTCCACAGGAGTTGGTGAATGTGTTTGATAACCCTGGGAATAGGTACAATATACATATTTGAATTACTTGTCAAATTTATTTGGCGGATGTGTGATATGCAGATTTGTCAGCTAGATCCTTTGACCACGGTCTCTTAGCTGGACATATTGGACGAGAGAATGGTGGGAGTGAATAGATTATTTTTGTGTTTGCACTTGAGAGTTTAGAGTGAATAGATTATTTTTGTGTTTGCACTTGAGAGTTTAGAGTGAATAGATTTTTCTTTTGGAAAGCTATTCTCTTTCTATATCTCGGTTGGGCTAGATTTTAATTTTTTAGTAGAAGCGTGTATTATATTCTGAGGAAGAGCCATTGGTGAATGTCCATAAGATTAGTTAGACTACGTTTTCTATAATTTTCTCTCTTATGAGCCATCTTTGTGTAGTACTTTGGCTTTTCTTTCCCTGATATTTCTCATAACATGGCTATTTACTGTAATATGCTCAGTAGGGGGTGGGATCAGTTTCAGGCGAATGAGTCACTGTTTGGAGTAAAGAGCACTTTCAATGAAGAACTCTACACCACAAAACTTGAGAGAGGTCCTAGAACTAAAGGGCTGGAAGAGCAAGCCCTGAGGATTGCGAGAGAGATTGAGGGTGAGAGTACCCGTGATCTTCATGTAGCAGAGGTGATTTTTGGTTTTTTTTTTTTTGTTGCAGCTTGGTTCCTACGTTTATGTTGTTGTTATAAGTCCGAGTTTCTAATCGTTCATGCCTGCAGGAAAGAGGCCTTCAGCTTAACGCGAAATTTGATATTGATGAGGAAACTAAATACTCAGCTGTCCGTCCAGTTGATGGGTTTGATGATAGTGGGTTTGATGAGGAGGACGACAATTTACTGGATACTTGCAACGATCAGACTTTTGGTGGTTCATCTACTTCTGATGGCCAGAAGCCAGCTTCTTCCAGTTGGCAGAAGCCAACTTCTTCTAGTGGCAAGGGCTGTGAAGAATTACGGGTATGGTTCGAGTTCTTCTTTGATAGTAGTTTCTACAGAACAGTTGTTGATGTTGCCCTCCATTTTCATTCAGGGGGACAGTCAGCCTTCTTGGAATAATCCAAATGTAGATCAAAGCTGCTCGATATCTGATGATCACACTCAGCACCTTCCCTCTGAACGGCTATCCAAAGATTTTCCTGCTCCGGGCAGCAATATCAGGTCACTTTTATGCCATTAGGCTGTGGACTTTATCCTCTGGAAAATCATCTAAAAGACTTCTCTCACATTTGGGAGTTTCTTCTTTCATAACAGTGAGAGCCAGCTGGGTGAGCGAAGAAACAACAATAATCCAGAGGTTTCTCACAGTAACAGAGTAACTTCGACTCCATGTTGTTCAACTCCATTGATTGCAGTTAGCGTTTTATTCTTGTCTTATTATATTTAACATTGGTTCTTTGGATTCCTTTTGTATTAACGCAGTCAGCTCAGGAATCAGTTTCTGGTCATGGAGGTATATGCTACTACTTACACTTTTTGCTATATTTGTTAATCCGTTTGAACAATTGATGCCCATAGAAGTCTGACAGTGTATCGTTTTTATTTTCACGTTTACTCAACTGACTATCTAGTAGCGATCAATAATGTTCCATTGATGGTGGACCCTTTTAATCCCAAATGGAATCTAGAAAAAGTTGCTTTTTTTGTACACAAGAAGTGGTGACGTGTTGTATAAAACTTAGAAAACCAATTTGTAGATCGGGAGTGTTAAGTAAAATATGTATTTTGGAATGCAGATATCAAAGAAAGTGCAAAACTTGGTGGTGGTACAACCTCAGGGTCGAAAGCTGTTGCTGAGAGAGAAAGACAAGTCGGTCAAGTTTCTGGTAAAACAAAATCTGAAAGCCCTGTTGGGCAGTCGGCTTCTAGAAGTTCAGGGAGCCGTCCAGCTCCTACATCATCAGGTCGTCCTGGACTATCACCAAGCTCATCAGAAAAGTCCACTCTAAATCCGAATGCAAAGGTCTTTTTTTGTTTGATTTCTTCAAACTTGATAAAGTGTTAAATCGTGTGTTTTTGTTTTTTCACTAATCACGAGTCGTTGGGTTGGTGTGGTCAGGAATTCAAACTCAATCCAAATGCAAAGAGTTTCAAACCATCGCAACCAGCTGGTGCGCGGCCTCAGTCTCCAATCGCAGATTCGTCATTCTACTACCCTGCTGGTCCTGTTCAGCAGATGCCTGGAATGCCTGTTGGTTACGGAGTAAGTTGTTTGTGTTTGTTTACAGCCTAAATCTACTCACAGAAAGGAAATCTGTCCCTAAAACTCTCCCACATGCAAAAAATGGCAGATTCAACCGCAGTATCCTGGCCAGCAACAGCAGATCATGTATCATCATCGTCAAACCTATTATCCTCCAAATGCGCAACATCAGGTTTGTCATTTGTCACTAACACAAACCTTTTTATAATCGCTGAACACAAATAAGAAACGAAGAAGTATAACGGTGGCTGGAATTGGGATGTTGTCTGTAGTACCCGCAGCAGCAGCCGCAGATGATGCAAAATCAGCAAATGATGATGCATGGTCAGCCTAGGCCGCCTGTTGTTTACATGCCTCCTCCTCCTCCTCCTTACCACCCGGTTATTGCTCTTTCTCCTCTTCTTCTTTTTTCTTCTCTTCTGTTCAAAGAGTTAAGCTTCTGGATGCTGAGATCTCTTTGTGTGTTTTACAGGAAAATCCATATAATCAAGGCCGAGAGTAATAACCCGATGGTGATGACTGATGAGATGATGTTGCTTATTGTGAAGGACGTGAACGAACCAACCCGCTGTCTTGGTTTACACTCTTCTTCTTTTTGTCTCTCTCTTACCCAATTACTGAAAACCATTTTCTCCTTTTTGAACAAGAAAAATGAAAAAAAAAAAAAATAACGATCTTCTGTACTCTCTGAATTCCTGTATCTGAAGATACATATACACATTTTAGAGTTTAGGTTTTTCTCATGTGTCTTAACTGAATCACTTGCTTGTTCGCATCTTTATGTGTTTTCTTTATATGCATGATGCTAAGTTTCTGTACTTGATCTTCTAAAATCCAAAACTTGTGATTCGTTTTAGAGGATAAGTTAAGAAAAGTAACGACTATTTTTGAAGCACGCAAAAATATTTATGCTTTGGTTACAGGCTCACCAAAAAAAAGTTGTTTTTTGTTTTTTAAGAAGTTAAACTTTGCTATCTGTTTAAAGTTGTGTGGTTTGAAGTTGAGACGATTTGGTAGGCAACAAAAATCTGTTTAAGATTCAGCTAAGAAAAAAAGAATCATACCTAATTTACCTGTCGCGTATATAATTAGGTGTAGTTGTCTTAAGCTGTAGTTCCTCTTATTCTTTTTCTTTTGACGAATCTCAACATCCAAAAGTATTACATTTTCTAGGTGCGTAAAACAGTTTTTTTTTTTTTTTTTTTTTTTTTTTTTTTTTTTTTGTTTAAGTGAAGATTTCAACTGTCACTCGAGTTAGGAACTGTGATTGCTCACCAATCTTCATCTAGAATGTACATGTGCTCCCTTAATAATCACTTTTCTAATTGCAACCATGTTTAAATTCTTTGTAACTACTTTTCACGAACCCAACCACCATTTTATCCGGTGATCCCTAATGTGGTATTGATGATTTTTTCTAAGGTTCTTTTTATGTGTATATGTAGATAACGAATACTCAACTACATTGTTGAAATGGGGTGTTGATTGAGCCATTAAGAGGTGTTGACAATCTCCACCGAGATTTTTGCTTTGCCAAGGTCCAACGCCATTTTTCGTTAAAAAGAAACACCATTATTAATTAATTTATGGATGTTATAACTTATAAGTATACTTTCTAATGACGATTTTTTTTTTTTTTTTTTTTTTTTTTTTTTTTTTTTTTTTTTTTTGTCAACAGCTTCTGCTTCTAGACCAATTCGGAAATCCAAACTGGGCAAACAGAATTTACATAATACACATCGGTAGGTAGATCTCGAGCACTCCGTGCTAGCTTGTCTGCCTTCGTGTTTTTTGTTCTTGGTATTTGCATGATGGAAAAAGAGATGAACTGCATCTTGCATCTGCAAACTTCTGCTAGTAGGAGCGAAAACGCTGGCCACGCCTCAGGGTTAGACACCATCTTCACCACATCGGAACAGTCCGTCTCGAACACCATTGTTAACTTATTATGCCTTAGCATACATTGCATGGCCCAAAGAAGAGCCTCCACCTCTGTTTGAAGTGGCGATGAACCCCGCCACAGATTGCACACGCCCATAAGTGTTTCGCCATTGTTTGGGTTTAAGGTATACCATCCTAGACCTGCCCGACATTCTGTCGCTTTCCAAGCCCCATCCACCTGGCATTTTTCACCCGAATATGGTAGCTCCACTGCAACCTCTGCAATCGGATCTTCCGCCTCTTGTCTTTCTTGGGCCCTTGCCCATGCGGAGGCCTCTGCTGCCGCGTGATTAATTATATTGTTGGGATCCCAGTCCTCATTAGAATAAACCTTCTCATTTCGGGCTTTCCAAATATTATAAATCAGCCATGGGTACATCCTCATTCTATCATCGTTTGGCAGATGCCAGAACAAATGAGCCATATTTGTAAACAAACCTGCCGTTGGAAACCGGTTGGGACTCGTAGGAATCGGAGATAAAGCCCAAACTTGTAGTGCCGGTGGACATTCAAACAACATATGATTAACCGTTTCCGCAGACATTCCACATCGCATGCATTGCGGGTCTATCTGAATGCCACGACTCCGTAGCCGTGCCCCAACTGATATACAGCCCGTTAGAACTTGCCAAAGGAAATGTTTTAATTTATTAGTACATTGTACTTTCCATGTATGTGCCTGGAGGCGCCGTACATCTGGGCCAAAAGGAATAATCCCACCCTCATCCAGAGTTTGTTGTACTATTTCATACCCCGACTTAACCGTATACCGACCCGTCTTCGTGAAGAACCATCCCATCGAATCTGGACGGCCAGCTTGTGAGGTCGGGATCCCCAAAATGAGAGGGACATCTGAGCTGTCAAAAAGTTGATTTAATAGTGGTAAATTCCACGTTTTTGTATTGGGATCCATTAATTCACTCACCCGAAGGTGGGGGTAAAAATTTATCCCGTTTCCAGTGGCTGGCCTCGGGCTAGAAGCTGGAATCCAGGGATCATCCCACACGGAGATAGTTATCCCGGAACCAACTCTTTTAATAAATCCTTTGTGAACCAGAGGTCGAGCCGAAACTATACTCTGCCAACCGTAGGAAGGAGAGTATGATTTAATAGGGTCCAAAGGTGAAGAATTCCGATAATATCGTCCTTTGAAAACTCGTGCAAATAAAGATTCTGGGTTATCCAGTAACCGCCAGAATTGTTTTGCCAGTAAAGCCGTATTAAAATCCTCAATAACGCGAAACCCGAGCCCTCCATCGTTTTTGTGGCGGCAAAGTTTTTTCCAAGCCAGCCAATGCATGCCACGTGTTTGCCCATTATTACTCCACCAAAAATTTGATACTGCACTAGAAAGTTTATTCGTAACCCCTTTAGGCAAACGGAAACATGACATTACATGCATAGGCATCGCCGAGACAACCGATTTGATAAGAATCTCTTTGCCCCCTTTTGACAACCACTTTGAAGTCCAACCATTGATTCGTTTTTGTTGTCTGTCTATTAGAAAACTAAAAATTTTTGTCTTAGCGCCTCCTAGACTTTCCGGGATTCCAAGATAGTTTCCCATACCCCCAGCATTACCTATTCCCAGAATTTGATGTACCTCAGCCCGTACCCCTGCATCTACCGTATGTCCGAATTGTACCGAAGATTTGGTAAAATTAATTTGTTGTCCAGATGTAATTTCATATTCTTTTAAAATTTGGAGTAGCACCCGACTTTCCTCACCATTAGCTTTGCAGAAAAATAAACTATCATCCGCAAAAAGAAGATGTGAAACCGCTGGACTTGCCCTAGCTACCTTAAGCCCTGTTATCTTCTTCATCTCTTCCGCCTTTTTCAGATTTGTTATTAAGATTTCCGTGCATAAAATAAAAAGATAAGGGGATAAAGGATCCCCCTGTCGTAGACCTCTATGGGGTTGAATTTTTCCTTTTGGATATCCATTAATTAACACTTTATACCTCACTGACGTTATGCACCACATCATCCATGATATCCAGCGTTCCGCAAACCCCATTTTCCGCATTAATTCCTCGATAAAAAGCCACTCGACCCGATCGTAAGCCTTACTCATATCCGTCTTGACCGCCATAAACTTTCCTTTACAAGATTTATTTGTCCTTTTCTTCTAATGACGATTAATTGGAAGAAATTCGACCTTTAGTTCGATTTTAATGCTTTTCAATTAGTTTTTTTTGTGTGCGGTAAACGATGTCATTTAATTAGTTAGTCGAAAATTAGAAGAAAACAAATCTAGAATTCTTCGGTATGGTATGGTATGGTATGGTATGGTATGGTATGGTATATGTTCTCTTCAAATTCTATGAAAACTCATCGTTATTCAATGATTTTTTTTAAAAAGAAACTCTTTAAAAAAGAAAAACCAAAAGTCCGGACAGAAAGGGAAGTGTGTGACGCGTATTACATCATCCAAACACGGGACATGAATATCACGCGTGCTCGAGAAGCGCGTGGGTTTCGGACAGTGTTGTGGCGGCTGTGGATGGTAGGGAACAAATGTGTCTCTGTTTGATGACTAATTTATTTTCCATTACATCACATCCGAATCCGATCACACCGTAAGCCTTACACACACCTGATTATTTATTCCCTCAAAAGTGTTTTTTTTCAAGCATAATTTTAAAGTTTATTAATATCTTAAACCACAATCAAATAAATACTATAGAAAGGGATAATTCTTATTTTATTCTTCAACTATTTATTGCTCACTTTGATTATTTAAATATGGGTTAACTATGTAAAATTGGTATTAAAAAAAAGTCAAACTTTTATTAATTAATATATAATATTAAATAAAATTGTAAATGTATCACGATTTTCACTGTTAAACCCAAAAAAATCAAAAAAAAAAAAAAGATTTTTTTTGGTGATTTCTAATAAATCTCAAATTAAAATGTTGATGGATTTTTTGTCATAAAACTTAAAATTAAGACTATATTTAATCGCCGGAATCTACCGAATTTGAATTCACTATCACTAAAATCGACAAAAACTATCTTAGATTATTTATTTAAAATTTTTTAGATATAAGGATAAAAATCATGATGCATTTATTATTTTATTTAATATTTTATGTTTATTATTGAAAGATTGATTTTTATTTTTTAAAAGTTTGACTTTTTATTTTAATTTTGTACAGTCAATTCACATTTGATGAATTAAAGTTAGCGAATGAACAATAGTTAAAGAATAAAGTAAATAGTTAAAGAATAAAATGAACATTTTCCCACTATAAAAGACTTTTAAATTTAAGTTACTACTCTATGCATTTATTTATATAAAGATTAAAGAGGTATGCTGTTGTAGAAGTAGAGGCTGTTGAAAAAAAAAAAAAAAAAAAAAGATTAAAGAGGTGCAAGATCAAAAACAAAAAGGAAGAAGAATAAGAAGATAAGAATGGTTTAATAATGTAAACAAAGAAATCATTTTAATAATTAATGTCAGCTAAAAAGTACTATAGTGTTAAAAGGTACTATAGTGTTCATGGTGAATTAGTGGTGGGAATTGGGAAAATTGGTTATTGCCGAAGAGAAATCAAAGTGAAGGTAAAGTTTTTAAGGCATAAGCCAATAATACCCAATTTGTAGAGACAGTGAAAGTCTGAAAGAGATAAAAGAGAAATAAAAAGAAGGCATGTTTTGAGGAAGGAGACATGCATCATCTCAACCTTACATGGTTTTTTTTCTTTTTTCTCTCTCTCTCCCCATCTTCCACCATATCCATAGATCTTCTTGTTTTGGGTAAATCTTGTCTCTCTGGTTGGCAACTTGTACTCTGCTTTGAGAGAAGGAAAAAGGAAAATCATTTTTGGGTGATAGGTGAGAAAATCTGAATGCTTTTGTTTGTTTTGTTTTGTTTCTTCTTTTGGACTGGATCACTGAAGATCGATTTTTGGCTTTTAATTTCTCTTATGTTCTCATGTGATTAAGTTTCCACAAATCTCGTCGATTGAGCTCTCTACTTTGCCGACTTAGTTCTGCATGTTTCTTATTTCTCTGAAGGACGTTTCAGTGATGAATCAAAACCTGTTTTTGTTAGGCCGTCGATTCTCAAATCGGATCTTCTCTGTCGCTTCTTTCTCTCTTTTTCTTAGATCTGTTGTTTTGTTTTTTGTTCTTTCTTTGGATCAAGAACTGTTTTTTAGATTATTGAAATTTGTGTTTCAGACAATGCAAGAGTAGATTGATTGGCAGGAAACTCTGTTTTGACAACAACACTTTAAGCTTGACTATGAAGTTGATGTCTGCCCATCTCCCCGGGATTGGTTTTCAATTGAAGGACCATGATTCGATTTCTTGCTCAACTCAATCCACTGGAGGAGAATCATTTGCTCAAGTTGCAAGCTTGGAGGAACATAATAATCTTTATGGCCACAACATCATTACTCATCTCTCAGGTCCAGCTTTTCAAATTAAAGACTTGATTCACATTTCATCAACTGCAACTAGTTTTAGCTCATCTATGGGTTTTTGCTTAGATGCTGCTGGTTACAAAGAAACGCGGTGAATCCATTTGGAAACCATTCCAAGCCAATCTTGTCGAAGCTGTCTCAAGATCCAGTGGCTCCTCCACTCATTGAGGTTCATTAGTCAATCATCTTTGACCTTATGAGACATGAGTTTATAGCTAAACACAATACTAATAATGTCTATTGTTTAATACTATACCCTCAGGCTTCTTGGCCTCTACATGGCACTGAAACTCAACATTTCAACGGTTTCTTGTCATTTCCATATGCACCACAACACACGGTAATACACAACTGTTACGTCTCAATCTAATGCTGCTGTTGCCATCTAATTCTTCATCTTATAAACTAGTATACTACTATGTCTTGTGGGAATCTTTTGCAGGTGCAGCATCCTCAGATGGGAGGGTTGATTCCTTCTAGAATGCTTTTGCCTTGCAACATTCCGGAGAACGAACCAGTTTTCGTCAATCCTAAACAATACCAAGCCATTCTCCGTCGCAGAGAGCGCCGTGCAAAGCTTGAAGCTCAGAACAAGCTCATCAAAGTCCGCAAAGTATGGTTATTTCTCTCCCCCACCACTCAATTTTGATCAGAGGTTTTTGTCTAAAGAGGCTGACTTTGTCTATGAAACTATAATGAATGAAGCCATACCTTCACGAGTCTCGCCACCTTCATGCGTTAAAGAGAGCTAGAGGCTCTGGTGGTCGTTTCCTCAACACAAAGAAGCTTCAAGAATCAAATTCTCCTTCATTCTTCAAGAACACTCACGAAAAGTTCCGGCAAATGGATATTTCGGGAGGTGGGGTCGGGTCTAGTGGCTTGACAACATCTTGCTTGGACATAGCTGGGAACAACAAGGACATGTTCCAACAAAACCCACAATCCAGGTTCTCAGGTTATCCATCAAACCACCATGTCAGTCCTCATGTGAGAATCTGCTTGCTCCGGCTTACTGGTTGATGAGATCATGACGGGAAGTCATCCTTGGCTATTGTATTAAAAGTTTCTGTCTTTTAAGTCTTCTCTCTGTGCATTCTCTACTGCAAAAATAGTTTCTTGATTTGGACCTTTTTTGTGATTGTACTTTATGGATATGGTTTGTTGCTGGATTGTTAATACTTATTCGCTTTGATTATATGAACCCACGTGTAGTTATGTGATTTATGTAAATGTATGATAATTGTTATTTTATTTTTTACTTTTTCGAATTCACTTCTGTTGCCTATTTAGTCCATTTCCGCTCTAAATTCTTGCAAAACTTTGGTTGTTTTAGTCAACCGATAGTAACATATATTCATCTTTCATCTATTTTAGCTCAAATTCTCCCAAGATAGTTGATATTTTGATTAAAAAAAAAAAAAGTATATAATCATATGATTTGCTATTGTAGTTGAGAATAAAGTTGTTGAATCAAAATAAACGTCTGACATTTTCAATAGACTTGTACTTGTAAGTTCCAAATAAAGATCCTCCAAAAGACCAAAAATAATAGGGATGAAGATAAAGATGATTAATTTATGACTTTGTAAGGGAATTGTACGAGGCCCATTGATATAGTATTATTGTAAATTGTGACATAGTATCATGGCAGCTTTCAATCAAGGCCCATGCTGAAAAAGCGCGCCAACATAAATAAAGAAGTATAGAGTCAATTTATTTATTTTCTGTTTACTCTTTCTATTCCATTAGCAATGACAAATACAACTATTTTCTAGACTCAAAAGAGTTATCACCTTAAAACAACATATAATTCGATCTCATGTTCGTCCTTCTCTTTTGTCATTTGAAATCACAGCTGGACCGGAGACCTGAAGCGCAGATCTAAAGAGGAATTTATCTGAAGCGCAGATCCACTGCATAGGAAGAGGGAGCCGCAGATCTGAAGCGCTGGCATTGGAGACCCGTCTTTGAAGACTCCAAGACTTACACCCCGTAGATCTAGTCGGAACCACACCACCACGGAAGACCTCCGCCGAGCAATCGAAAACAGAGGCGGAGAGATAACCGGAAACCTCACCGGAGGAGAGTGCCTCGCTGGGAAAAGTTTACGAAACCTTCGTTTTCGCCATCCTCCTCGCCGGAAAGTTTACTCTTTTGAATTTGACGTTAGTAACATTTGAGCATCTTTGAGTTGAGCATTATCTTCTGTAGTTCGCTTCCACCACTCCGGCAGATCCAGTTTATTTGAAAGTCTCACTTGAGATTTCTTCGGAATTCCACCTGGAAGTTCCTGTGAAAGTTTCAGCCTCCAATGGCGGACTACAAAGGAGAAAAAACAGTAATGGAAGATGACGATGAACCAATTCAGCTACCGGAACAAGACAATCCTGGGCTCATCCAAGAGTACGGCCTGTCTCTTATAGGCAGGGTTCTAAACCCCAAGAAACAGGATGTAGAAAAATTGATTGGGTTCATGCCTCAACATTGGGGCTTAGAAGACAGAATCTCCGCTATGGATCTGGGTAAAGGAACCTTCCTCTTCAACTTTGAAACAGAGAAAGATCTACAAACTGTGCTCGACCTAAGCCCGTTCCACTACAACTTTTGGATGTTTGTCTTGGTCCGCTGGGAGCCAATAGTCCACGATGACTATCCCTGGGAGATGACCTTCTCGACTCAACTCTCGGGCATCCCTCTACATCTCTGGACTGAGACTAATCTACGGAGCATAGGCGAGAAGCTTGGTCAAATCCACACAATCGACCTGGATGCGGGTAAAATTCAACTAACTATTGATAGCAGGAAGCCCCTGAAATTCTCAAGGAAAATTAGATGCCACAATGGAGATGAGGCTACAGTTCAGATCAAATATGATCGCCTATTCAAATTCTGCTCCCACTGTGGATTCATGACACATGAGTTCCCTTCATGCCCCATGCGAGAGGAGGAATTCAACGCTCAAAGACAGCTCCCCCGACAGGGAATCTTCTCTCGCCTCCAAGCTGGCCCTAGCCAGGCTAAGATCTACAGTGAACGCCACGGTGACCGTCTAAGCGAACGTCCCAAAGGAACTCCTCGTCAAGGTTACAATGATGAGGAGAGTCAGCGTCCCAGGAGCATGGCGGATCGACAAGGAAAACCAATTTCTCCTTATCCCAAGGACAGAGAACGAAAAGATGAGCTAGTACACAGATCAAACTATTCCACAAGAGAGAAGCGTGGAGGTACTTCTTACCACAGAGAAACTAATTACAGAGACTCGTATCATAAGGGGAACCGAATGCAACATGGCCATCCTTACCATCGTAAGGAACAAGAGGAACATCGATCCTCTTGGATCAAGCGATCTCAACCTAGAGATGACGGAACCCGCCCAGGGATAGCGCAGGAAAGACAACGCGCCAATGAAAAAGGACAAGAGATAGAGAAGGAGCACCATGGAGGCAAGGCACAACCAGGAAACAGCCATCATTCAAAAGCGAAACTCAACGAGAAGGACCCATATAAGAAGGATGGGATCTCGGAAGAAGTTCAGTCTCACCATTGTGAGGCACAAGCGACCACACTTCCACAAGATAATAGAGAGGTCAATCAAAACACTTCCACATATGACGTTCATCTTCACTCTCCTATGGAGGAAAATCAGAATCAAAATCTTGTAAACGATGCCATGATGATAGGAGCTCTCCAGGAAGAAGAAGCTGATGATCACGAACTTAACCGGGAAAATGGAGACAATGAAGAATTATTCGATGATGATCTACTTGGTGAGGATCTAGAGCTGCTGGAATCTGAGGAAAAGCTGTCGTCCACAGCCCCAAGTGGATCAAATGAAGATAGTCTTAATGACACCATTACAGCTTTTAAGGCCAAGGTCAAAACAAGAGGGCCAAAGAATCAATTAGTGCCCAGTGAAATTCAACAACCGGCAGCAACAAAAAAGATATCGAAAAGCCTCTTTCCAATGAGCAGCCCCTTAAAGAAAGCTGGATTCCTCCGTAGAGGATCTCCACGCAAGCGCAATGGCTCAAGCAACACACCCTCCGCCCCAAAGGAGATCTCAATCCCAAGCGCCCCCTTTCCTCCTAGCAAGGCTTCAAAGGCCCCTAAACGCTACGCTACAAATGATGATATTGGTTTGGTGGATTCCCAGAAACCACCCAGTCCTCATCAATGAGGACGCTCAGTTGGAACTGTCGAGGGATCGGGAATGACCTCACAGTTCGACGCCTAGAGGAGATGCATGAGAAGTATCATCCTGGCTTACTATTCCTATCGGAGACGAAGAACAAGAAACCGGTGCTACAAAACATCCAAGTTGATTTAGGATATGATAGTTTGTTTACCGTTGAGCCTCATGGCCTAAGCGGTGGTTTAGCTTTATTTTGTATGGACGAATATCAAGTTAATGTTATATTTTCAGACAATCGTATGATTGATGTAGAAGCGTTTATTGATGGAAAGAAAGTTTTCATGACTTTTGTGTATGGTGACCCAGTCCAAGATCGCAGAGAACTTGTATGGGAACGTCTTACGCGTTTTGCCGTTAATCGAGATGGACCATGGTTCATGATAGGGGATTTTAATGAGATCACCGGACATTACGAAAAAGAAGGTGGAAGAACAAGATCAGATGCTTCTTTTCTTCCATTCAAACAGATGATAAATGATTGCGGAATGCTAGAATTCCCTTGCTCTGCAAACCAATTGTCCTGGGTTGGAAGACGACGACGAACACAAGTGAGATGCCGGCTAGACCGGGCTTTAGGAAATGAAGATTGGCACGAATGCTTCCCCCACTCGAATGTCAAGTACCTACGTATGTGGGGATCGGATCACAGACCAGTTCTAGCCAATATACTAACTAGACCAATACGGCGGAAAAAATCATTCCGCTTTGACAAAAGATGGCTTGATAAAGAGGAGGTCTCGCTGGTGGTCCAAGAAGGATGGTCGTCTAACCTACCAGCCGAAGCCAATATAATGACAAGAATCTCAAATGTTAGGCGCGCCCTGGGAAGGTGGAGGAGTCAGAATGATCTCAATGCTGAACAGCATATTACGGATCTAAAAGAAAAGTTAGATGCCCTATACAGCAATGACGATGCCACCGGTGAAGATATTGCGGATGCCACGAAAGAGCTACACGAAGCTTTGAAAGCTGAAGAAATTTTTTGGAAACAAAAAAGCAGGGTCCTGTGGCTACGAGAAGGGGATCGAAATTCGAAATTCTTTCATGCTGCTACCAAACAACGGAGAGCACGAAACCGAATTAATCGGTTACTTGATAGCCATGGACAAATGGAAGAAACAGAAGAAGGAATTGTAGCCATTGCTACAAGCTACTTCCGCGGCCTTTTTGAAACCTCCAAACCAGAAGATATAGAGGTAGCTCTGGCTAAAGTTAAAGTTGTCATAACGGAGAGCATGAACGAAGCTCTCACCAAACCTGTTACAGAGAATGAAGTTAAACTAGCCCTATTCGCGATGCACCCGGAAAAGGCCCCGGGCCCAGATGGTATGACAGCCTTATTCTATCAAAAATTCTGGGACATTCTCAAAGAGGACATCACCCGGATGGTGAAGGACTTCTTACTGGAAGGTATCATTGTACCTGGGATGAATGAGACAAACATTTGCCTCATACCTAAGAAAGAAAAACCTCAGGAAATGTCACAATTTAGACCAATAAGCTTATGCAATGTATGTTACAAGATTATATCCAAGCTCCTATGCCAAAGACTGAAAAAGATTCTCCCAGGCTTCATTTCAGAAACTCAATCGGCATTTATTGCTGGTAGGCAGATTACGGATAATATCTTGATTGCGCAAGAGTTATTCCATGCCTTAAGAACGAACCCTGGAGGACGTACCAAGAGAATGGCCATTAAGACTGATATGAGCAAGGCATACGACAGAGTAGAATGGGAGTTCATTGAGGCTGTTATGAGAAAAATGGGATTATCAGAAACTTGGATTAGATGGATAATGAGATGCATCACATCAGTCTCATACCATGTACTCATTAACGGTCAGCCCCGAGGTAATATTATCCCGAAGCGAGGATTGCGACAAGGGGATCCTTTATCCCCTTTTATCTTCATCATATGCACGGAAGTACTCATCGCCCTACTAAGCGCGGCTGAAGACGAAGGTAAGATTACCGGAATGCGGGTGGCACGTGCTAGCCCGCCGGTTTCTCACCTTTTATTCGCCGACGATAGCTTGTTTTTCTGTAAGGCGGAGCCTCGTGAATGTGATGAAGTTATGTTAATACTGCAGAAGTATGGTAAAGCTTCGGGTCAGCGTATAAACTTTGATAAATCATCCTTGCTCTTTGGCAAGAGGATACCAGGAAGTACTAAATCATGTATTAAATCCACAGTCGGTATTTAAAATGAAGGGGGAATGGGAACTTACCTAGGAATCCCAGAGGATATTAGCGGCTCGAAATGCAAACTCTTTGCATATTTAAAGGACCGACTACAAAATCGGGTGAATGGATGGAAATCAAAGTGGCTATCTAAAGGAGGAAAGGAAATCTTAATCAAATCAGTAGCAGTGGCGCTTCCTACTTATGTGATGTCCAGCTTTTTACTCCCATTAGAAACATGTGAACAGCTTACTCAAGCGATTGCGAGATTCTGGTGGAGTTCAGACTCAGAAAAGAGAGGAGTTCATTGGGCCACGTGGGATAAAATGTGTATTCCAAAAAAGGAAGGTGGAATAGGTTTTCGAGCAATTCATGAGTTTAATTTAGCATTGTTGGCTAAGCCATTATGGAGACTCCTACGGTTTCCTGACTCTCTGTTAGCGAGGATCATGCGGGGAAAATATTACTGTAACAGCACACCATTACGGGCAGGCAATGTTGAGTCCCCTTCCTATGGGTGGCGAAGTATTTTAGCGGCTAAGCCACTGTTAGAGCTAGGAATTGTGCAAAAGATCCACTCAGGACTTAACACCAGAGCATGGGAAGATCCTTGGATTCCAACCATTCCGGCCAGACCAGCAAATGCGAGGATCCCAGTAGCTCATCCTAAGATGACAGCAAGTGATTTTATCACCAGGGATACAAAAGAATGGAATCTGAGTATGCTGGAGGAATACATGAGCCCAGGAGATATCCCTCTGATTAGGAGTTTGGCCATTAGTAAAACTTTCCACATGGATAGTTATAGTTGGAGTTACACCAAGAGTGGACTCTACACTGTCAAATCAGGCTACTGGGTCGCAAGGAACCTCCTCAACCCAATAGAAGGATTATGTTCGGAACCAAGTATTCGACCTCTTAAAATCCACGCGTGGTTGATTGAGGCACCCCTGAAGATCAGACACCTCTTATGGAAAATTATCTCCGGATATTTAGCGGTAACACAAAAATTAAGCCATAGAGGAATGAGTTGTGATAACCACTGTCCTCGCTGTGGTGCCCAGGAGGAATCTATAAACCACGCTATCTTTGAATGCCCACCAGCTATACAAACATGGGCTCTTGCCCCTACTCTGTCGCCTCCGAGCTTATTCCCCTCATCTGGTATTTACACGAACATGGATTATCTCTTCTGGAGAAGACCGACCATTGACGGTGAGGAGACAGATTATGATTCCTTCCCATGGATCATTTGGTTTATTTGGAAAGCTCGCAATGAGAAACTGTTCCAAGGTATAACCCGTGATCCTCTAGGGACGGTTCGTCACGCAGAAGCAGAATGCCGAGCTTGGCATGAAGCTAATAAAAAAGAATCACAACCAACAGCGAATAGATCTCAAGTCATATGCTTGAGAGACATATGTCTCGTTGATGGCTCCTGGCACCAAAACCAAGTACACAGCGGATATGGATGGGTATGGCTCGACCAGAACGGTAATCAACGCATGCTTGGCCTCCACAATCAGCCACGACGTCTATCCTCCATCCATACAGAGATGGAAGCACTCTTATGGGCCATGCAATGTGCACTCCAATACTCCACCACTCAAGCTTTTGGAACTGACTGTCAAGATGTCATCAAGATGATTGAGAAACCAGAAGAATGGCCGAAGTTTTCTACGGAGCTAAAGGAGTTTAACAGATTGAGGAGGAACTTTTCTACCTTTTCTATTACCTATGTGCCACGGTCTCTAGTCAGTAAAGCTGACCACTTGGCCAAACTTGCTAGATCTTATGTTAGCTCTTTATCCTATGTTGGTTGTTCTATTCCGGTGTGGGTAACCACACCACCTCAAGTTTGAGTAATAAAATAGCCTTTTGTTGTCAAAAAAAAAAAAAAAAAAAAAAAAGAGTTATCACCTTTAATTTACATAAACTTGTGTGAAAATAACATATTTACCTAGAAATCATACTATTTCCTACAATCCTCTTATCTGAACTCTAAATCACATATAAGTATTGTTATTTAGAAGGAACACGTCAAAATCAAGTGGTCCATTGAATTTCGTTTGACTAATATGTGGGAGCAATTAGACATCTTTGTCTTTGTCCCATTTTATTAAAGGTTGTATTATGTCTTGACGATTTATATCCTCCAATTATTTCTCAATTCCTACACCCATATCTGATATCTTTACGATTACAATAATTCACCAACCAAATAGGCGTCACAAATCAATTATTTGTTCTACTGCTCGAAAAACAATATATATATATATATTGATTTTACATCTCTCTAGCTAAATCTTTTTTTATATGTACATATTTTACAATGGATTGTAGTCTGTGGATAGTGCGAAATTATTCGGATAGCTAACTCATGTTAGTCTTACAAGATGTTCAAACATGTACGCATTAAATTTCTACTGAAAACCCATAGTCAATTGATCTTTGTGGGCAAACATCATGAGTTTCTTGAAACCTAGTAAGGTTTCAAAACATAATTTTACGTAATATTCTAGAAATGGATGTTCCTCCAACTAAGACATGTGGATGTGGGTGTGAAAAGCTTTTAGTTGTTACGTTGGACCAAGAATCAGATGAAATATAATTCCACATAAAAGATAAATAAATCTTGGACTATTGGACAATATGTTCAAGATGATATTCATTTCAATATCTATACTGTGACATAAAATAGTGTATATTGACAAAAGTCTTAGGTTGGGATGAAAATTGAAAATGGTTGATATCTTCTATATTCGGAAAATAGTATATTCTTATACATATTCTAAACCAAGACGCGAAAACATAGGTTACAAATTTAACCAGTACAGTTTTAACAGACAAACCGTAAACTAAAGACCATAACAAAGATTATCATCGTGACCAACGAATAGAGGATAAAACCAGATTCTATGTCAGCATCCTAATATGTCCCCACAATCTAAGGCTGTTATTATAAAATACTATATGGCAACATCATAGTACAGATTAAATCTCTTATTAAATCTCTCAAATCTTCCATAAAAACACACATATATAACATTATATAATGTCTGATATGCAACATAAATAGTATAGTACAACCAACAACAATGGTCCCAAATTTGCAATGAGAGAAGAGACTAATTCACTTAAGAAATGCAAATCAAATTGTAATATTCAAATGGTATTTTTCAAAACTCTTATAACCATTTTCTAAAGATATAGTTAATATACTCCTCGGCACACACCTATATCTAAGACCACACGCCATTTCAATCTGTATTCGATTCTCATCATAGAAATCCTCCATTCCAAATAATTTATAGTCCTGTTATTTGTTTCGCAAACAATATCTTTTTCATCATCTATTCAATGTCGTTAGAAGAAACAGAACCACCAAACCAGACTCTAGATCACGTCCTAGGATGGCTTGAGGAATCTATGTCCTTAACCCCATTACCTGGACTGGATGATTCTTATTTGCTCCACGAGTTTGACGGGACTCAAACGTGGGAATGGGATCAGACTCAATATCCGGGACATCATCTTCTTCAAAGCTATACCCAAGATCTTAATGCATACATGAGTTGTGATGCAACTAACCTCGAAGTGGTAACAGAAGCTCCAGTCATTGATTCGGATCCTCCACCCGAAATTCAGCAACCAAACGATCATTCCAAGAAAAGGAACCTTGATGGGATTATCGATGCCCAACAGGTGAAAAGATCAACAAAGAGAAAGAGAAAAGCACAGAAGTCTAGTGAGAAGAGCTGCAAAGATGGTAATAAGGAAAAGAGATGGGCAGAGCAACTGCTTAACCCTTGTGCCTTGGCAATTTCGGCAAAGAACTCATCAAGGGTTCAACATTACCTTTGTGTTCTCTCTGAACTTGCCTCTTCTTCTGGAGATGCCAACTATCGGCTTGCAGCTTTTGGTCTTCACGCTTTGCAACACCATATATCAACCTCCTCTGTTTCATCCTCTGTTACTTTTGCTTCAGCAGAAGTGAAGATGTTTCAAAAGACTTTGCTCAAGTTCTATGAGGTAAGCCCTTGGTTTGCTTTGCCTAATAACATGTCAAACTCAGCTATCCTGCAGATTCTAGCACAAGAGACCAGAGATAAAAAGGATCTTCATATTCTTGATATCGGTGTCTCTCACGGTATGCAATGGCCCACTTTTCTGGAAGCTCTGTGCAGCAGACCAGAAGGTCCTCCTCCTCGTGTTCGAATAACCGTTGTATCTGATCTAACCGGAGACATACCTTTCTCTGTTGGTCCACCAGCTTACAATTATGGTTCTCAACTCATTGGCTTTGCTCGGTCCCTCAACATCAACCTTTATATCAGTGTACTAGACAAGTTCCAACTCATTGATACCTCACCTCATGAGACCTTGATCGTCTGTGCTCAGTTTAGGCTGAATCAACTGAAACATAGCATCCCTGATGAGAAAAGTGAGGCTTTGATAGCACTGAGAAGTTTAAAGCCAAAAGGAGTGGTTCTTTGTGAGAACATTAATGGAGAATGCACTAGTAGAGAGGACTTTGCAGCAGGATTCTCGAGGAAACTGGAATATCTGTGGAAGTTTCTTGACTCAACAAGCTCTGGATTCAAAGAAGAGAATAGCGAAGAGCGGACGCTGATGGAAGGAGAGGCAGCAAAGGTGTTGATGAGTTCAGGAGAGATGAATGAAGGAAAAGATATATGGTATGAAAGAATGAGAGCAACTGGTTTTGCTGAAGAAGCTTTTGGAGAAGATGCAATTGGGGGAGCCAAATCTTTACTGAGAAAATATGACAGCAATTGGGAAATAAGGATGGAAGATGGAGATACCTTTGCTGGGTTACTTTGGAAAGGAGAGGCAGTTTCCTTTTGTTCCTTGTGGAAGTAGCTAGCTTCTTTTAAGTTTGTCTTAGTTTTCGTTGTAAAGAATCCATACTAAAGCCTTGTGTAAACGTTTATCTTCAAAGTTACTATATTGTTACTATATTTTAACTAAAAGAAAAAAAACAAAAAATGAATAAGAGTAGAAGGAGATGAAAGAAACAAAATCAAGAAAACTGAATTCATTAATAATCTATTTCTTTCCATTTGCCTAGTTGCAATAAGCTTGGAACATAAGAAGAAGAGCACACAAGTGGGACACAATATATGGGACCAGGATAACCAAGATCAGTAGCTTCTCCGATATTCACAGGTTTGTAATATCCATCTTCTCCAATGATGTGAGCTGTTTGGTAGCGACGCGTCTCAGTCCGTTTATATCCGTCTAGATCGAAAACCACTGCGAGTTTCTTCTTGTCGTGAATGAAGAAACTCCCACTTTTAAAGTCAAACTGAAAACCAGTGAGTGGTTTCATATCAACTCTCAAAAACTTGCTCCAGGACACGTCATTGTGCTCGATCTTAGTGGTAACCCAAATCTCCATTGTATCAAGAAACTGCTTGCTCTGATGTAACACCGAGAGCTTCTCTTCTCTAACGCAAGACAAAGTCACCGTGTCTTGGGCATAAGAGTGAAAAGGCAGAGGCAAACGTGGACCAAATCTCTCTCTCGTAAAATCAAAACATAGTAAAAAAATCTTGAATCTCTCTTGGTATCTCTCCATCCACTCTTGTAATTTTCTCTCGAGCGAAAAAGTAAGAGTTTCCCTTCAAAGACACGCCGCGTTGATATGGTTTTATATCCCAGTCTGGAGTGACATCAAGAACCTTCCATGAATCGGAGGCGAAATCGAAGATTTGGCACGTAAAAGCATGTTTTTCGAGTTGGTCAGTGAAGAAGTGATCATCTATAAACCTCAAGATCTTGTGGTTACGGTTGTTGTTCTTGTTTTCGTAACCGAAAGCATACCGGTCTAATCTGCTGTAACTGTTTCTGGGTCGGATCCTCCTGATTTGCTTCAAATACGGGTTCCATACCAAGAGCCTCGAGTCTTTGGTGGCAAGTAACAATAATCCGTCGCAGTAAAAGGTTTTAGATATCTTGATGTGATCAAGTACACTTACTTGGTTTATCACTGGATCATTAAAAGCTTTTTCGTCGTTGCGGTTTCTTTGGAAATCGAATGTCAAGGAACAAACCTTTGAATCCATCATCATGAACCCTAGAAACTGGTTCCATGCCGCTAATTTCGATAAAGCGTTCCACTTTTTGCAAGTAGACCGCACTGAGCTCTGAGATGTTAATCGAACCCGAGAGAGTCTCTCTTGCCAAATCCTCGGAAAGATTGGACATCTTCGTCATTGTTTTTGAGTTTTTAGGTTTCAACAATTAAACAAGGTGTAACAAAAATTAAGATTTATCCCAAAGAGGGATCACTTGCTCACTTGAATTGACCGCACAGAATTATGATTAAAAAGTCAAATTTTTAATAATAAACATACAATATTAAATAAAATAATAAATTTATCATAATTTTCATTGTTAAAACTAAAATTTTTTTTTAAAAAATATGAATCTTTTTGATGATTTCTAATAAAATTAAAATTAAAATTTTGATATATAGATTATTTGACATAAATCTTAAAGTTATGATCATATTCAATCCCCGTAATTCACTGGATCCAAACTAAAGATCAATATATATTGCAAAAAGTTATTTTAAATTATTTATTTAGAATTTTTTAAGGTATACTGGTGAAAATCATGATGCATTTACAAATTTATTTAAAGTTTTATGTCTATTATTCAAATATTGGTTTTTAGTTTCGAAAGTTTGACTTTTTAATCATAATTTTGCGCAATCAACTCACACTTAAGGAATTAAAGTGAGCAAGTGATAGTTGAGGAATAAAAAATCTCATTGCAAATAGTTGGGAAATAAAATGAGCAATTCACGGATAAATAACTGTCGTTATAAGATTATTTTCTTTCCTATTTCTTAACAAAATAGAAAAGCTAGTCATTAATTTTTTTGTCCAACCTAATTCTATCTTAACTCTTTTCCGCTTGTCCTAAATTCTCTATTCCTTTTCCATAAATCAATATTTACATTTATGGTTTTACTTAACTTCGCTCATCTTCATCGATCAGTTTTTGTGATCAGTTTCTTGAAAGCTTGTAATTTTTCATAACATATTATTCTATAAAAAAAAAATGGTGAAGTTTTCCCGACATGGTCGAACTAGAAAGATGTGGGCGTGAAAGCTTTCAATTGTTGGACAAACAATCAAATGATAGGACAACATATAAGTATCAACAAAATTACAAAAGTACAAGATTGCAGCTTTTGGTCTTGGCGCTTTGCAACATTATATATTTCAACCTCCTTTGTTACTTTTGCTTCACGTTTCAAAAGACTTTACAGTAAAACCTCTATAACGTAATAATGTTGGAACTTTGAAAATTTATTATCTTATAGAGGTTTTACTTTATCGAAATTATAATTTGTTAACTTATAGATACATATTTTCTTATTTATATAATAATGTATTAAGAATATGATAATGTATTAAGAATTTAGAAAAAAAAAAACTTTTTTGTTAATATGACATGCATAAACTTGAAATTATGATTAAGATTTTTAGATATCGTAATAAAACATTTATTATTAGCTTATTTGAATATATTTATATAAAGTTTGATGCACGAATAATTATTGTATTTATAAAATATTTCACAATTTTATATGCATATAAAAAAAGTTAGAGGTAAACTTAAATTTATAGTTTAATAAACTTTCTTTAGCATATATGTATAGTTTTATATAATTATTACTTTAACTTATTATTGGGTTTATACTTTTACATAGGAGTTTCAAAAATATTATTATCTTATCATCTTATCGCATATTGCTTATTTTTACACTGGCCCGAGTTGGGACCGGAGAAATTTATTATCTTATAGAGATTATTACTTTATCGAGTATTACTTTATAGAGGTTCTACTGTACTAGGTTAGCCGTTGATTTGCTTGACCTAATAATAATACGGCAAACTTAGCTATCCTGCAGATTCTAGCACAGGATCTTCATATTCTTGATATTGGTGTTTCTCACTTACGGTATGCAATGCCCCCACTTTAATTACTAGATCCTTCGAGCTGCATACCAAAAGGATATAACCTTTTTTCTGTTGGTATATGAAAGTAAATGAATCAAAACATGAGAGGATGCAAGAAACAGAGTATTGCAAATGAAACTAATTAATAATTGACTAGCTGATAAAAGGATGTTATTGTAGTATAAAAGATTTGAGTCCAGAGGACCAGCGTTGCACTATGAACTATGAGACTTGAAATGAAGCTAAGACAAGAATGATTGGTTTGGTTGTGATTAAGTAACAAGTGACGAAAGCAAATAATGATATAAATTCAATATGGAACAAGCACTAGACCGAGGCAAATCGCAGGAGCTCATGAAAAGTAACCGAATGACTATTCAGGCCAATGATTTAGGACAGGTTTCGAACTCGAACACGAAAGTATGCTAATCCACTCTCGTGATCTTAACAACTTTGCTAATCACTCTAGATGTCTAAACTCTCGTTTGAATCTACCAGTTAAAAGCAAGCAATATAAACAGGTTCGATATGTTCACGATTCGCCTTAGCATCAACTCTCGCAGGCTAAGGACGAATCGCTCACCAATGATTGTTCTATCAACCTATAACACTTTTGATGCCTAGATTAACTAAGGATCTAAAACCGAGTGATCAAATCGACTTTAGCTTTAAGACTATCAGAGGTGAAAACAAACGATTCTTTTCATCTAAGATCCCAAGATACGACAACCTTAGCTGATGGTCGAAGTTGCCACAATCCGAAGATTAGGGTTCTTGTTGAGGTATGTATCCAACTTAATGGACACACTCTAGTTGATCTTTCGATTCAAAGATTAAACGTCATATCTGCATTCGATCAACTAACTCATGAAACTCCTTTGAAAAACCTAGATCTAGCTTAAGGACTATTCAGACATGGCGAGAATGATAACAGCAATGGATAAAACGGAATTCATTGAAAAATAAACAAAGAACAAAGGTTCAGAAATCTTCTCCAATACTGTCACAATGGTTCAGAGATCTTCTCCTTACAAAACAATGAAAAACTCCAAAAGCGTCTCAGAAAAACCGTAGCCGAAACAATGGCTCAAAATAGGTCTAAGTAGTCGGGGTTGAGCGCGTTCGATCGGACGGCTCAGATGGAAGCACGTGATCGAACGGTGTGATAGCGTCGTGACAGTACTCGACGAAACGACGTCGTGGGGGCGCTCGACCGAACGACGTCGTGCAGGCACTCGATCGAGTGGTTGCATGATCGCACTCGATCGAGTGGTTGCATGCTCGCACTCGATCGAGTGGTTGCATGCTCTCACTCGATCGAGTGGTTGCATGCTCGCACTCGATCGAGTGTTTTACAGCTAGCACTCGATCGAGTGTTTCCTTGAACGCACTCGGCCGAGTGTTTTCTTGGATTCACTCGATCGAGTGTTTTCTTCACTCTATTCTCCTGCTTTCAGCTCCTTTCGCCTCTTGTTGCTACTTGTTACAAAAACTCTACCTGGAACGTCTTTAGACCTGAAAAGACTCAACAAAGACTAAAAAGACTCGATAAAAACCTGTCAAAACAGTGGTTAGAGTGCGCTAATACGCAAGACATCACTAGCACTGCAGTAGTCTTGTTCAAAATTCAAAAGGATGCGAAAGTAAATGAACGAAAAGAAAGGTACGAGAGTTGTGACCAGCTGCCTTCACCACATTTCTTGCAATGAATCGTGCGCTTGGTAAGTTTCAGCACATTTCTCTGAATTCTCTCACATTCGTCGCGGTATTGATATAACAGAGCGAGCTGCTCATCTCCAACACAAGACATAGCTTTCTCTGTTGGTCCACCAGCTTATAGTTATGGTTCTCTACTTGTTGGCTTTGCTCAATCTCTCAACATCCACCTTCATATCAATCTTCTTCTACTGTGATACATTTGATGTAGACAATACACACTATTTTTCTATCATAACCACAAATCTGGCTCTCTCTGTTATTTAAGCCTCTTGAAGACAAGTTAAGTAAAACCCAAAAACTAACCATGTCAAGAACACTAATATAGTCAGAGTAGTTAATTCCTAAAGATAAGATCCTTTTATCATTTTATCCGTGATGATTGGAAAGACAGTCTTGTTCAAATGAAACTTTGGTGTAGGAAAAGAAGCAACAAAGATACACCAGTAAATAGCTGAGTTTGATTATGTTATCTAAAGCCGGATTGGTTATGTTATCCAAAAAAGCAACAAGATACACAAGTAAATACACAAGCATTGCATACTCTTAATTGCGTGTTTCCAATCTGTGACCATGTTGTTACTTCATTTAAACACAGGTGGTTTGTACACTGCTCTGCTTCCTTTTCTTGGTTTCTGCATTGTATGCATATTTGGGACGCTACACACAATAATCTTCACAAAAACATCATCATGGCTCCAAAAGAACAAGGTGGAGAACCGCATTGAGTGATTGGAACGAGCCGCTTGCTTCTGATGAACATCAGAACATGGTTCGGCACCAGAATACAGAGTCAGTTTACATACGTACATACATAAGCTCTCCTCTGAGTTATAGATGTTTCGTTTACAGTTTTTGTTAACAGAAGATATATAGCTGCCTTCAGGTCGATTCAGCGAATCAAGAAGCGAATGAAGGATATAGCAGAGTTGAGCTTGAGTACAAGAGATTTCTGTTGGAATGTGGAGTGAGTGAATCTTAGATTTTGGTCTCCTATGAGGTAAGTTTTTGGAAATCATGACTGCTTCTTGAGGCTCTAAGAAGTTTTTTGTTTGGTGGTTTGCACATACTGTGATGCCAATGAATGCATTTACCAGATAAGAATTCGTTTGTAATTGTGAATATAAAAGGTTTTAATGCGATCTGATCTGGATACATCACAATGTAAGGGAACAATTGGAATGCAGTGTAAAGAATTACAAACAGAGGGCTGATACACGCTTTGGTGTAACATACCAAAGAGGAAAACATTAGGATTATGAGGTTTTCCTTTTATCCTCTAGAGTCGGTTTTGGTGTTTAACTTTTCTTAAAGTTTTTCCTTTTCTTATCATTGTACCGAGAGCTATATAAGGCTCTCTTATTGTTATGAATGAATCATCTTCCAAACATTAACCTTAATCTCGAAAAGAGCTTAGGGTTAAGAGGAAGCTTTTGTCTTCAATTCTCTTGTGTTCAACATAGCTTACCAGGGACCTATTACTAGAGCACGTTCACGGGAACAGGCTCATATCAATTTGGTATCAGAGACACTCGATCCTATGACGGACATCACAGCAATCGCAGCGCAGCTTGCGCTCATCGTCGAGCGTTTGGACAATCTTACAGCAGAGACCAAAGCTCTCAGGGAAGATTCGGTCAGCCAGAAAGCTACGCTTGACAAGCTAGCTGCAACTCAGAAGAAGGAACCCGGATCTTCTGCCAAACAATCAGCGCAAAATGATTCAATCCATGAAACAGCAGTGAAAATTGCCGCAGCGGAGCTTTGTGAGGTTGAAATCTTCAGCGGTACCAAGAAAGACAGAGGTGTGTCTTCTCGCCCTACTGATCCAGGGGGCGTCTGGCAGAATCAGTCTGGGAATCAGGAGCAAGTGCATAGACACACAGATGGTGGTGGTGATTGGCAGGTGAAGCCGATTGGAGTCGCAACAGTCGACGCTCCTCAGGGATATTTCCAGGGTAATACTCGAGCTCAAGAGGAACGCACATGGACTGCAACAGCAGATGCTCGTGATGACAGAGACATGGAGCACGATAAGTGTATCCTTCCAGCAATAAAGATGGAGTTTCCTCGTTATGATGGAACAACTAATGCTATTGAATGGTTACAAAAGTGCGAAGATTACTTTGAGGATCAACGAGTGTTCAGTGATGAAGCCCGAGTTCGTCAAGCAACCTTTGTCTTAACAGGGAGAGCATACCACTGGTATCATAATCTCAGACGCTTGGTAACACAGAGACTAAGCTGGGTTGAGTTCAAAAAAATCTACAAGAGTCGCTTTGGAAAAGCTGATTCAGTCAACCCAATGGGAGAGCTGTCAAACCTGAGACACACAGGAACCGTGGATGATTACTGCAGCCAGTTTGAGGAGTGTCTAGGACGGCAAACAAGACTTACAGGAGAACAACAAATATGGCTATTTTGTTCAGGATTGGCAGATAGTCTAAGAAAGGAGGTCGAGTATCTTCGCCCAGAGACAATCTTCAAAGCAATGGAATATGCAAGGGACAATGAGTATAAGATTGACAACGATAAGAGGGTCCGCACGTTTGGGGGTCATATAGCTCCGACCATAAAAGCCGGTGGACAGCCTACTAACCGTGTTAGTGATAATAAACCTGCACCGCCACTCGGACAAAAACCAAAGTATAAAATGTTTAAGAAGCTCACAGTTGCAGAAATGGCAGAACGGAAGGCTAAGGGCCTTTGCTTTAACTGTGATGACCTCTATACCCCAGGGCATACTTGCAATCCAGTTCTCTTCCATTTACTACCAGTTCAGGATGGTGAGAACCAGGATGATGAGATCATTGAAGAAGACGAACTTGAAATATCCTTGAATGCCATCAACGGGAAACAAAATGAGAAAACGTTTCAAGTACGGGCACGTATTGCATCAGGATTTGGATGGGTTTTACTAGATACAAGAAGTACTCATAATTTTATTAAGAGTAGCTTGGCTGAGAAGTTAGGCGTCCAGACGAATAGGCGGCCAGGGAGGTTTGTAGCGCTTCCCGATGGAGGACGATGCCCGATAGATGGTTTATGCCAAGGATTAACAATGTGTATCCAAGGACATTAATTCAAAGCTGATTGTTTTGCTATTCCGCTTACTGGATTTGATGTGGTGCTAGGGATTCGCTGGCTAAATGCATTAGGAAGAGTAATTTGGGATGGGCCAAGCAGAACAATTGAATTCCAAAATGGACCTACTACTATCGTTTGGAGTGGTGAGGCAGAGGATAGAGAGCAAGGACGTGCTTCGTTGAATGCTATTGGCCACGACAATGAATTTTTGGAGAATTGGTTCTCAGAAGAAGAAGAAATATTCACAACACCGGGGATCATTTACTCGAACACTTCATCACGAGGCCCATTAGAGACGGAGCTTTGGTCACTTAAGCTTCATACACAGTCGGCTCCTCTTGACAAATTGCTATATGAGTTCTCCGGAGTGTTCGCAAAACCAAGTGGTCTTCCTCCAAAACGAGATTGTGATCACCGAATTCGACTGCTCCAAGGTTCAGACCCGGTCGCCGTTCGTCCATACCGCTACCCGCATCTTCTTAAGGATGAGATTGAAAGACAGTGTTCTGAGATGCTTCGAAATGGACTTATCAGACCGAGCAGCTCCCCGTTTTCGTCGCCGGTGTTGCTAGTCAAGAAACCAGATAAAACATGGCGCTTCTGCATTGATTACCGCAGCCTCAATAAAATCACAGTGAAAGATAAGTTTCCAATTCCATTAGTAGATGAGCTGCTGGATGAGCTACATGGAGCTCGCTTTTTCACAAAGTTAGATCTTGCATCGGGATATCATCAAATTCGTATGCATCATGATGACGTGGAGAAGACGGCATTCCGAACTCATCATGGACATTATGAATTCTTAGTCATGCCTTTCAGTCTTGCCAACGCACCTTCGACGTTCCAAGGCTTAATGAATACGGTGTTTAAAGAGCTCTTGCGGAAGTTTGTATTGGTCTTTTTTGATGACATATTAATCTACAGCCAAACGTGGGAGGATCATCTTCGTCACGTACAACTTTTTTTCGAGATATTACGCAACAACGGGCTCTTACTTAAAGAAACAAAATGCTCTTTTGGGAAACAAGAGGTGGGTTATCTTGGTCATGTGATTTCTCACAAAGGCGTTCACGTTGACCAAACAAAGATTGAGGCGATTACTACTTGGCCTCAACCTTCTACAGTAAGAGCAGTTCGTGGGTTTCTTGGCCTTTCAGGGTATTATCGAAAGTTTATTCATAACTATGGGGTTATTGCGGCCCCGCTAACGCTCCTCTTAAAAAAAAACATGATTTTTTTGGTCTGACGAGGCACATGCAGCGTTCACGGCTCTCAAAAAGTTGCTCTCTGAATCACCAGTCCTCGCATTGCCAGATTTTACCAAGGAGTTTGTAGTTGAGTGCGATGCTTCCGGAACTGGTATTGGCGCGGTACTGCAACAACATAACCACCCAATTGCCTTTTTTAGTCGGAAATTGGCTGAACGACTCCATAAACTAGCAGCTTACGAAAGAGAGCTCATTGGTTTAGCTAAAGCTGTGATACACTGGAGACCATATCTTTGGGGTCGGCGCTTTCTGATACGCACTGATCATTACAGCCTCAAGTTTTTGTTGGAGCAGCGCCTGTCGACATCTCCACAAATTCATTGGATTAGCAAACTACTTGGATATGATTTTGGTGTCGAGTTTCGTTCTGGCAAAACAAACACAGTGGCAGATGCCTTGTCAAGAAGAAGTGACTTTCAAGACGAACAGGCAAGAGAAGTGTTTGCGTTGAATCATTCGGACAAGGGGATCATGGCTCGTCTTCGTTTGGAAATTAGCAACAATACCAAACTGCTGGAATTGAGGGATCGTATAATTCGAGGAGAAGAGTTTTCAATCTGGGAGGCACGAGATGGCCTACTCTTTCGGAAAGGATTAGCTTATCTTGATAATGGCTCATCACTCGTTCAAGAAGTAGTAGCTGGTTACCATAACTTTGGCCATGAAGGAATTCAGAAAACAATGGATCGGATAAAACGTGATTTTTACTGGTCTGGTTGGAAGCAAACGGTACGCGAGTTCATTAGTAACTGTCAAGTATGTCAGAAGAATAAATGGGAGACTCTTCAACCAGCTGGCCTAATGCAACCATTAAAGATTCCAACAAAGATATGGGCCGACATCTCCATGGATTTCGTAGAAGCATTGCCAAAAGTTTCTGGAAAAACAGTCATTCTAGTGGTCGTCGATCGATTTTCCAAGTATGCCCACTTTATGGCTTTAAGTCATCCGTACACTGCAACCTCAGTAGCTCAAGTCTTCTTTCGCGACATTGTGCGACTACATGGTATTCCAGAGACCATTGTTTCTGACCGAGATAAAGTTTTCCGAAGCCTCTTTTGGCGAGAGTTATTCAGGCTTTTAGGAACTAACTTATGTTTCACAACAGCGTATCGTCCTCAGTCCGACGGGCAAACGGAGGTAGTTAACAGAACTCTGGAGATGTATTTACGTTGTGTTACAGGGGATGTTCCTCGAAATTGGCTTACTTGGCTTCCATGGGTCGAGTATTGCTACAACACCTCTTTTCACACAAGTCTTAAAACAACGCCTTTCAGATTGGTTTATGGTCGAGATCCACCTCGTCTTTTGGATTATACGACAGGAAGCTCTCAGGTGACGGAGCTTGATATGGCTTTGGGAGAGAGAGATCAGTTTCTACAAATGGCGAGAGAAAGATTGCTTGAGGCTCAACAAAGAATGAAAGCATCTTATGACAAGAGTCATCGGCTGGTTGAGTTCATCATAGGTGATTGGGTTTGGTTAAAAATCCAACCTTACCGACAGTTAACAGTGGCCCGGAAAGCTTTCACGAAACTATCACCCAAGTTTTATGGACCCTTTAAGATACTAGCTCGTGTTGGGACAATTTCGTATCGGCTCCACTTACCTGATGACGCTAAAATACATGATGTGTTCCACATTTCACTTCTCAAACGACACAGAGGTGAGCTTCCTGCAACAAGACCGGCTTTGCCTCCAGTTCTGCAAGGACGTGTGATGCCAGCCAAGCCAATCAAGCTTCTGCGGGCAAGATGGTGTGGTGGGAAACGGCAGGTTCTCGCGCAATGGACGGACGATGCAGCTGCTGAATGTACTTGGGAAGATTCAGACAAACTGATAGAGGTATATCCAGAAATGGAGCTTGAGGACAAGCTCCTAGTCGAGGAGGGGAGTAATGATACACGCTTTGGTGTCACATACCAAAGAGGAAAACATTAGGATTATGAGGTTTTCCTTTTATCCTCTAGAGTCGGTTTTGGTGTTTAACTTTTCTTAAAGTTTTTCCTTTTCTTATCATTGTACCGAGAGCTATATAAGGCTCTCTTATTGTTATGAATGAATCATCTTCCAAACATTAACCTTAATCTCGAAAAGAGCTTAGGGTTAAGAGGAAGCTTTTGTCTTCAATTCTCTTGTGTTCAACATAGCTTACCAGGGACCTATTACTAGAGCACGTTCACGGGAACAGGCTCATATCAAGGGTCAAACCATATACTTAGTTTCTCAAACGCTCTATAATCCTTATCCTATACATATCTTCAGGCGTCTGAGTCGAACCTGCAGAGATAGAGATTTTGATGATGATGATGATGATGAGGACAACCCTCTTCTTCTGGCTTTTCGATTTTGTTCTAAGGTACAACTCATTTTCTGTGTTTTGGTTTAAGAGAGGACCACACGGTTTTGTAGCTGGTTTGCTGGTACGATGATTTCTTTTCCTGGTTTGCACAATGTGTATATTGTATATTTTTTGGAAAAAAATTAACGAAACAAACCTGAAAAAATAACAAAAAAAAAAAAACCAAAATAGGGGTTAAATCGTAATTAATAATGTTAACTTTTCGACCGTTAGTCCAAAAAGGAAACTTTACAAGAAGACAAGATAGTTAGTGACTAATCACAAATCAGAGTGATTAAACCCTAAGCATCAATGGAGAAAAAAAGAAAAATTTAACCGAGGTAACTATATAACGCGAGAGAGGCATTTTCTTTCTTCACTTTCCGCTCATTCTCAATTTTTCCCTTTTTTCTATTTCTCTATCTCTCTCTCTAAGTTCTTGCTTGCTCTGAGAAATTGAAATTTTTGGTCCGATCATCATGTACTACAGTGATCTTGTAGCCGCTGCGGAGAAGGACATTACCTATCGTAATTTTTGTTACTTGGTTGATGTCGCCGTTATGCTGTACGAAGAAGACTAACGCTGTAAAGGAAAATTCAAATGCCACACGAAGCCGAAGAAGACGACTCGCTATGCAGAAGAAGACGAAGAAGAAGAAAGCTACAAGAGGATCTTCCATCGTTTCTTCTAGACCTTAACACGATCGCGGCTGATTCCGAAAACCCACAAAACCCTAATGTCGCTGTTTCTTGTTCTTCATCGTTTCTCGTAGATTTCAAGATCGCGGCTAAGTACGAGAAGATGAAAAACCACGAAACAACAAGCATGGTGGTTTTAAATCCAAGAAAGCAAAGCTTGATGATACGTACTCATGGATAGGGAGAGAGACTCCTGTGTCGCTAATCCATTTGATGAGAGACAGGAACGAGACAATGATCAAATGCGGTAACATCAATCTCAGTCTCGGATTACTTTTGTTTCTGCTGCTCCTGATCTTCCCCTGTTCCGAAGAATTTGATAGATGATTTTCAATTGGGCTAGCTAGTTGGTGGATTCTTTGATGTGTGCCAAACAAGGGTGTGGTATATATGCAAGTAATAAAAACCCTAAGCTAAACATGGTTGCAAGTGCACAACATGTTGTTGTAATACTTAGGGGTCGATCCACAAGAGAATGCGAATTACACATTACACATTTGTAAAGATTTGGTTAAGCTAAATCAATAATATGCAAGGGGGGTTTTGTGTTTTTGTTTTATAAAGGAAATTCAAATAACAAATGCAACTATACAAACACCATTATTGAACAAAGGACAATCCGCAAAAGACATAAGCCAAATCAATTGAAAAGTTTGTTAAATCCGATTTCTATGAACTCAAAACACTAAGATGTGGTCATCCCACTTTCGTGGCTCCGACCACCTACGTTTCTTAAACCAATGGACTCAGCTTTCACATGGTCATTGAAGAGTGAAACATGCAATAAAATCGAGTAATGATTGTTCACAAAACTCCTTAGGTCTACTTTCATAGCCTAAGACGATTTGCCCATCAAATATTAGGACCGGAGATATAACAAGCTTTTGGAGAGTATATCAACCTTGGATCAAGTCGCTAGTTAGCTACTCTAGCAACAAGCTTTAGGTATGAATAAAGATGGTGAACCATAAGGTTTCCCTTTCTTTAACAACCGATTCTTGATGGCTTATCATATCATGTCTTCTTTGAAAGATCTATGATTCAATAATGAGTCTAAGGGAGTAGAGAGGATCTCATGGTTCTAGGGAAAGAAGGCGGAGTGATAGAGATCAAGCCGCCGCTCTTCCCTAGAGAGAAACCTCCAAACCCTAGACTAGAAGCTAAAACATGCGAGTATGTACAAAGTGCAAAAGAAGAGAAAGAACAAGGAGACCCTTTTCCGCGGTCATCTTTCGGATGCTTCGATTCTGTCCGAATGCGGAAACCGGCTAACTTGAGTTTTGTTGAAGCTCTTGACTTGGGAACTTGCATGGATCATTGTTTGAAGCTCTTTTGCCTTCTTTTTGCCATTTTGACCTGTTTGCTTCCCAAAACCACAATATACAAGAAAACTACCTCTTGGATGCAAAAATCATTATTATTAAGTGAGAATATATAAAGAAAACCAAGGTAAAAACATGTAAAATATGGATATATCAACTCCCCCAGACTTAGCCTTTTGCTTGTCCTCAAGCAAACTAAGAAAGGAAAAGAGGTTTGAAAACGTGAGAATTCCCAATGCATTTTGAAAATCCAAGAAGACTTATGTTTTAGTAATCCACATGAAAAACGGTTTTGGCTTTATGATGAAGGACATGAGTACTTACATTGAGCTTAGCAGCCGTCCCAAAACAATCCACATTCCATATGACCATCCGGGCTCACCTCCTTCGACTCCTTTAGTTTTTAAAGGTGCGGTCTTAACTAGGGGATATCGATCAAAGGGGTTATAGGCTCTTACCCATCCTCTTTTTAAAACACATGTCTTGGCTCTTGCTTCACCTCTCTCTCTTCTCACTTCTTAAGTCGGTTCATCCCTTTTTTAGGGTAGCAAGGTATTTTTTTTATCCGACTTCTTCTCCTCTTTGTGGAGGTTTTTGATGGATCTTCCATAGACGCGAGTATTGATGGTTGTAGCCACCTAATCCCCGGTTACTTGGATCAAAGGGTCTTCCATAGACGCGAGTATTGATGGTGGTAGCCACCTAATCCCCGGTTACTTGGACCTTGGTGCTTTTTCTTAAATTGAAGGGGAGAGAGAGGGGAAACCGAACTCACGTAGACTTTCACTATTTGATGAGGATGAGGAGTCGTACCCTTTGTAAAACCAAGCCCCTAGCTGAGAAGGTTAAGTTCATTAAGGTGCGGAGTCAAAGGTGGATCCTCCATTGGCTTTTTGGAAATGTGGCCATTTTTGGTAAACCGATCTGCTCAAAGTGTACATTGAGTGAATGTTGCCAAATACTGTTTCAATGGTCACTTAAACATTAGTGTAACATGGTTAGTTTCAAAGAAAAAGGTCATAATTCTCGGACAAAATTTTGACTCAATAAAACGACTCAAAGGAAAAAGGGAAAAATGAAAAGAAAAATCAAAAAGAACAAACGTGTTAGTAATCCCCCCAGACTTAACTTGCACCATCCCGGTGGAAGCAAATCCAATTAAGAGGGGTGAAAAAGAAAATTGAATTTGTTGAGAAAGTGTTTCGGATTTTGTTACCAAAGTGCGACCATAGAACATGAAGAGCGGTTTTGCTTCGTTGAGCGACTCCAGGTGTGATATGACAACATCAAATCATTCCTTTAGATGAATTTGGTCGGTGAGTTTTCAATTTGAGGGTGTGATTCCGGCCGGTTTGCAGTTTGGTCGTGGAAGTCTCATTTGTCGACCAAGGATGAGGGCAGTGGAGCACATAACAAACCGTTAAGAATTTTATGAACGGGATTGAAAATTTACCGTCCAATATGACGTTTTAGGGCCGCTGGTGGAGTCTTAGGTGATTTGGTCGAGTGGTTTTGAAAATGCTGCACCGGGGGGATCCTTCGGTCGGCCGGATGGTGATGGGATGGATTACAGCTCAAACCGTGAAGATTTCGCTGACCGATCTTGAAATTTCACCGACCAATCATATGTTTTAGGAACCGTGGTGAAGTTTGTGGCCAAACGAACGAGCGGTTGGAGAGATCCGTCATTTGGTGCTTCATGCGAACGATCCGGAGAGAGTGTAGTAGACCACAGCGCAAATGATGATGAATTCTCCGACCTATCTTCAAATTCCATCGACCAACCTTATGTTTTATGACCACTGGTGAAGTGGGGGACCAAACGAACGAGCGGGTTGAGAACTGCTTCACAAAGTGGTCAATACGGCTCCGGGAAGGGTTTTCTTGACTTCTTTTGTGATTGGCTCGTTCAATCTTGGATCTTCTTCTGGAAAAGTTTTAGTGAGGCTCCAATAAGTCGTTCCCAGCTGGTTGCCGCACCTATGTCGTGATTTGTGTTTTGTCGACCATTTGGTGCCCGCCATCGACCGGATTAGGGCTTCCAAGCATATCTCCTGAACCGTCAACTTTTCTTCGTCCTATCTTTTGTATTTGCCGACCAACATGGTGTGTTTTGGCCGCCTGTGAAGTTTGATGGACTTTGGTTGAGCCGTTTGTGAGATGGTCGTTTGTAAGCTCCTCTTTACCCGAGTGGTCGAGAAAATGGTGCCGGATTGTATATCCCCGATTCTGCTCGATCGTTTGCTGATTTTTGTCGACCTTTCCGTCGCCATAACTCTCTGTGATCATCCCATAGTCTTTGCCGCCTGGTTATGGTTGTCCCGTCCTTTGCTTCTCCGTTGTGTCTTCTTGTCAAACTTAGGCCGGGAGTTGCCGTGAACAAGGGTGGGATGATTGGGTGGGACTTAATCGTCTCATGAAGCATGCAAGACTCCTTTGATAGTCTCCTTTGGTACTTAATCCTAAAACTTTTTTTTTTTTTTATGGATTTGATAAAATTCCCAACAAAAATTCAAGTTAATAAAAACCAAATCAAAAGTTAAAAAGAAAAGAAAAGAAAAATATGGGTTGCCTCCCATAAGCGCTTGTTTTAAGTCTTTTTAGCTCGACTCCTTGTGTTCCTTAAGTGTTAGGCAAGTGTGGAGGCTGTAGGAAGCTCCTAGTGCTGGATGGATCCGAGTGCATCTTGTCTTGTAACACTTCTTTGATCAAGTAACCTTGTTGTGAGCCTTCTCCTCCACTTGTGTACCGAAATCTTTTTGATGAAAAACCCGGGGGTGCAGCAACATAGTAGGTGTCCTTGTCAACATTAGCTAGTGAGATCCTCCTGTTCGGCCAATCCATGATTGCTCCAGCCGTTGCTAAGAAAGATCTTCCAAGTAAAAGAGCTTGGTCTTCCGGATCCTCCATAGTAACAACATAGAAATCGGCTGGAATGATGCAATCTTCAAAGTCAAGCGGAACATCTTTTACCTTGCCAAGTGGTTTGAATGAAGAGCTGTTGGCAAGCTTTATCCCCATATTTGTCCGCTCCATGGTCTCAATCAGACCCAAACTTCTTGCTATTACCGCCGGCATGAGGTTCACACTTGAACCGGAATCACATAACGCATCATCAAAGAATTTGCCGTTGATAGAGCAATGTATAAGGAAGTAACCTGGGTCATGAAGCTTGTGTAGTGTTCTTGGAGCAGGCATTTCCTCCCTTGCTTCATTATACATCTTCTCCACCTCGGCTAAGCTCCAATCGTGAGTCCATACAAAGTCTTGAAGGTAAGGGCTCTTGTTGCAAGCGACATCAAAAGGCATATTGCTAGGGAACCTTTTTGCCATAAAATTGAAGTCATCAAGGGTGTAATCCATTGATGAGCTCGCCTTCCTTTTCTCCTTAGGGAGGGGTGGTAGTGAAGATCTTGGAGAAAGTGGTGTTCCTTCCGGCAACTTTCTTCCTCTTATCCTTGCTGTCCGCTTTCCTTGTCTCCTTTCATCCTCATCCCAAACCACTCTTGGATTGGTTTCTTTAGCACCAAAAGCAGCCAAAGCATTGTTAGGCTTTGAGTTAGCCGCTTTTGTGCCTTTTGAAGCTCGGTCCCTTTCTTCCATATCCTCCAAGCGTTTGGTGAGGTCTATGACTCCTTTGGAGGCTCCTCCGGTTGTATCTTGCCATAGCGTGGTCTTCTCAAGTAGCTCTTTGTATCTCTCTTCCACAAGATGCTTCAAGTTATTGATTGATTCCTTGAATTGTTCTTGCCCTTCCACCAACATCACCATGTTTGAGTAAACCTCCTTCTCTCTTTGGTTAACCTCCGATGCTCTCTTCTTGGCTTGGTGAGCAACAAGCGAGATTGAGTTGAGGCTCATGGTTGTGCCATTAAGGTTTTCTTCTAAGCCGGTGATCTTCTCATCCAAGTGGCTATCCATCTCCTTTGAGTTGAGGTTTAAGTCTCGGATCGCCTTGGTGTTGCCTCCAACGGTTGCGGCTTGTTCCCTTAGCTCCCCTTCCACTTCAAAACACCTTGTTTCGACTCTCTCCACTTGGTCAGAGAGGTTTCCGAACTTTCTATCAAGGTCATGCTTTAGAAACTCTAACCTTGTCTCAAGACTTTGGCTAGATTTTCTTTGGATTTCCATGAAGTCTTCTATCATGGCTTTGAGATTGTCATCTCTCCGCCGATTAAGCGCGTGCTCTTGGTATGTGGGAAGGTCGGGGCGTGGACGGTGGTGATGATGAGGTGGCTGGTGAGGTCGGCCTTGATAAATCGGTGATCGGTTTTGATGATAGTGATGATGTTCTTCTCGGCTAGTCTCGGCAAAGAGTGGATGATGGAAATTTGGTGGGATTGGCATTGGGATGAAGTCTCCGGCCGGATTTGAATCATGTGGCCGCCTTTGGACTTCATGGGGAAGAGGTTTTCTCCTTCCAAAGTTGTTACTCATGCTTGAGTGATGGCTCATCCTTAAAGTACCTAAGGAACATAAGTGAAACAAAATTGCAAAAGTTAGTAAACATGAAACAAAAGATCTAGTCTTAACTTTTAATCTCATAAACGTGTAAGTGCAATGCATTCCCCGGCAACGGCGCCAAAAACTTGATGTGTGCCAAACAAGGGTGTGGTATATATGCAAGTAATTAAAACCCTAAGCTAAACATGGTTGCAAGTGCACAACATGTTGTTGTAGTACTTAGGGGTCGATCCACAAGAGAATGCGAATTACACATTACACATTTGTAAAGATTTGGTTAAGCTAAATCAATAATATGCAAGGGGGGTTTTGTGTTTTTGTTTTATAAAGGAAATTCAAATAACAAATGCAACTATACAAACACCATTATTGAACAAAGGACAATCCGCAAAAGACATAAGCCAAATCAATTGAAAAGTTTGTTAAATCCGATTTCTATGAACTCAAAACACTAAGATGTGGTCATCCCACTTTCGTGGCTCCGACCACCTACGTTTCTTAAACCAATGGACTCAGCTTTCACATGGTCATTGAAGAGTGAAACATGCAATAAAATCGAGTAATGATTGTTCACAAAACTCCTTAGGTCTACTTTCATAGCCTAAGACGATTTGCCCATCAAATATTAGGACCGGAGATATAACAAGCTTTTGGAGAGTATATCAACCTTGGATCAAGTCGCTAGTTAGCTACTCTAGCAACAAGCTTTAGGTATGAATAAAGATGGTGAACCATAAGGTTTCCCTTTCTTTAACAACCGATTCTTGATGGCTTATCATATCATGTCTTCTTTGAAAGATCTATGATTCAATAATGAGTCTAAGGGAGTAGAGAGGATCTCATGGTTCTAGGGAAAGAAGGCGGAGTGATAGAGATCAAGCCGCCGCTCTTCCCTAGAGAGAAACCTCCAAACCCTAGACTAGAAGCTAAAACATGCGAGTATGTACAAAGTGCAAAAGAAGAGAAAGAACAAGGAGACCCTTTTCCGCGGTCATCTTTCGGATGCTTCGATTCTGTCCGAATGCGGAAACCGGCTAACTTGAGTTTTGTTGAAGCTCTTGACTTGGGAACTTGCATGGATCATTGTTTGAAGCTCTTTTGCCTTCTTTTTGCCATTTTGACCTGTTTGCTTCCCAAAACCACAATATACAAGAAAACTACCTCTTGGATGCAAAAATCATTATTATTAAGTGAGAATATATAAAGAAAACCAAGGTAAAAACATGTAAAATATGGATATATCAACTCCCCCAGACTTAGCCTTTTGCTTGTCCTCAAGCAAACTAAGAAAGGAAAAGAGGTTTGAAAACGTGAGAATTCCCAATGCATTTTGAAAATCCAAGAAGACTTATGTTTTAGTAATCCACATGAAAAACGGTTTTGGCTTTATGATGAAGGACATGAGTACTTACATTGAGCTTAGCAGCCGTCCCAAAACAATCCACATTCCATATGACCATCCGGGCTCACCTCCTTCGACTCCTTTAGTTTTTAAAGGTGCGGTCTTAACTAGGGGATATCGATCAAAGGGGTTATAGGCTCTTACCCATCCTCTTTTTAAAACACATGTCTTGGCTCTTGCTTCACCTCTCTCTCTTCTCACTTCTTAAGTCGGTTCATCCCTTTTTTAGGGTAGCAAGGTATTTTTTTTATCCGACTTCTTCTCCTCTTTGTGGAGGTTTTTGATGGATCTTCCATAGACGCGAGTATTGATGGTTGTAGCCACCTAATCCCCGGTTACTTGGATCAAAGGGTCTTCCATAGACGCGAGTATTGATGGTGGTAGCCACCTAATCCCCGGTTACTTGGACCTTGGTGCTTTTTCTTAAATTGAAGGGGAGAGAGAGGGGAAACCGAACTCACGTAGACTTTCACTATTTGATGAGGATGAGGAGTCGTACCCTTTGTAAAACCAAGCCCCTAGCTGAGAAGGTTAAGTTCATTAAGGTGCGGAGTCAAAGGTGGATCCTCCATTGGCTTTTTGGAAATGTGGCCATTTTTGGTAAACCGATCTGCTCAAAGTGTACATTGAGTGAATGTTGCCAAATACTGTTTCAATGGTCACTTAAACATTAGTGTAACATGGTTAGTTTCAAAGAAAAAGGTCATAATTCTCGGACAAAATTTTGACTCAATAAAACGACTCAAAGGAAAAAGGGAAAAATGAAAAGAAAAATCAAAAAGAACAAACGTGTTAGTAATCCCCCCAGACTTAACTTGCACCATCCCGGTGGAAGCAAATCCAATTAAGAGGGGTGAAAAAGAAAATTGAATTTGTTGGGAAAGTGTTTCGGATTTTGTTACCAAAGTGCGACCATAGAACATGAAGAGCGGTTTTGCTTCGTTGAGCGACTCCAGGTGTGATATGACAACATCAAATCATTCCTTTAGATGAATTTGGTCGGTGAGTTTTCAATTTGAGGGTGTGATTCCGGCCGGTTTGCAGTTTGGTCGTGGAAGTCTCATTTGTCGACCAAGGATGAGGGCAGTGGAGCACATAACAAACCGTTAAGAATTTTATGAACGGGATTGAAAATTTACCGTCCAATATGACGTTTTAGGGCCGCTGGTGGAGTCTCAGGTGATTTGGTCGAGTGGTTTTGAAAATGCTGCACCGGGGGGATCCTTCGGTCGGCCGGATGGTGATGGGATGGATTACAGCTCAAACCGTGAAGATTTCGCTGACCGATCTTGAAATTTCACCGACCAATCATATGTTTTAGGAACCGTGGTGAAGTTTGTGGCCAAACGAACGAGCGGTTGGAGAGATCCGTCATTTGGTGCTTCATGCGAACGATCCGGAGAGAGTGTAGTAGACCACAGCGCAAATGATGATGAATTCTCCGACCTATCTTCAAATTCCATCGACCAACCTTATGTTTTATTACCACTGGTCAAGTGGGGGGCCAAACGAACGAGCGGGTTGAGAACTGCTTCACAAAGTGGTCAATACGGCTCCGGGAAGGGTTTTCTTGACTTCTTTTGTGATTGGCTCGTTCAATCTTGGATCTTCTTCTGGAAAAGTTTTAGTGAGGCTCCAATAAGTCGTTCCCAGCTGGTTGCCGCACCTATGTCGTGATTTGTGTTTTGTCGACCATTTGGTGCCCGCCATCGACCGGATTAGGGCTTCCAAGCATATCTCCTGAACCGTCAACTTTTCTTCGTCCTATCTTTTGTATTTGCCGACCAACATGGTGTGTTTTGGCCGCCTGTGAAGTTTGATGGACTTTGGTTGAGCCGTTTGTGAGATGGTCGTTTGTAAGCTCCTCTTTACCCGAGTGGTCGAGAAAATGGTGCCGGATTGTATATCCCCGATTCTGCTCGATCGTTTGCTGATTTTTGTCGACCTTTCCGTCGCCATAACTCTCTGTGATCATCCCATAGTCTTTGCCGCCTGGTTATGGTTGTCCCGTCCTTTGCTTCTCCGTTGTGTCTTCTTGTCAAACTTAGGCCGGGAGTTGCCGTGAACAAGGGTGGGATGATTGGGTGGGACTTAATCGTCTCATGAAGCATGCAAGACTCCTTTGATAGTCTCCTTTGGTACTTAATCCTAAAACTTTTTTTTTTTTTTATGGATTTGATAAAATTCCCAACAAAAATTCAAGTTAATAAAAACCAAATCAAAAGTTAAAAAGAAAAGAAAAGAAAAATATGGGTTGCCTCCCATAAGCGCTTGTTTTAAGTCTTTTTAGCTCGACTCCTTGTGTTCCTTAAGTGTTAGGCAAGTGTGGAGGCTGTAGGAAGCTCCTAGTGCTGGATGGATCCGAGTGCATCTTGTCTTGTAACACTTCTTTGATCAAGTAACCTTGTTGTGAGCCTTCTCCTCCACTTGTGTACCGAAATCTTTTTGATGAAAAACCCGGGGGTGCAGCAACATAGTAGGTGTCCTTGTCAACATTAGCTAGTGAGATCCTCCTGTTCGGCCAATCCATGATTGCTCCAGCCGTTGCTAAGAAAGATCTTCCAAGTAAAAGAGCTTGGTCTTCCGGATCCTCCATAGTAACAACATAGAAATCGGCTGGAATGATGCAATCTTCAAAGTCAAGCGGAACATCTTTTACCTTGCCAAGTGGTTTGAATGAAGAGCTGTTGGCAAGCTTTATCCCCATGTTTGTCCGCTCCATGGTCTCAATCAGACCCAAACATCTTGCTATTACCGCCGGCATGAGGTTCACACTTGAACCGGAATCACATAACGCATCATCAAAGAATTTGCCGTTGATAGAGCAATGTATAAGGAAGTAACCTGGGTCATGAAGCTTGTGTAGTGTTCTTGGAGCAGGCATTTCCTCCCTTGCTTCATTATACATCTTCTCCACCTCGGCTAAGCTCCAATCGTGAGTCCATACAAAGTCTTGAAGGTAAGGGCTCTTGTTGCAAGCGACATCAAAAGGCATATTGCTAGGGAACCTTTTTGCCATAAAATTGAAGTCATCAAGGGTGTAATCCATTGATGAGCTCGCCTTCCTTTTCTCCTTAGGGAGGGGTGGTAGTGAAGATCTTGGAGAAAGTGGTGTTCCTTCCGGCAACTTTCTTCCTCTTATCCTTGCTGTCCGCTTTCCTTGTCTCCTTTCATCCTCATCCCAAACCACTCTTGGATTGGTTTCTTTAGCACCAAAAGCAGCCAAAGCATTGTTAGGCTTTGAGTTAGCCGCTTTTGTGCCTTTTGAAGCTCGGTCTCTTTCTTCCATATCCTCCAAGCGTTTGGTGAGGTCTATGACTCCTTTGGAGGCTCCTCCGGTTGTATCTTGCCATAGCGTGGTCTTCTCAAGTAGCTCTTTGTATCTCTCTTCCACAAGATGCTTCAAGTTATTGATTGATTCCTTGAATTGTTCTTGCCCTTCCACCAACATCACCATGTTTGAGTAAACCTCCTTCTCTCTTTGGTTAACCTCCGATGCTCTCTTCTTGGCTTGGTGAGCAACAAGCGAGATTGAGTTGAGGCTCATGGTTGTGCCATTAAGGTTGTCTTCTAAGCCGGTGATCTTCTCATCCAAGTGGCTATCCATCTCCTTTGAGTTGAGGTTTAAGTCTCGGATCGCCTTGGTGTTGCCTCCAACGGTTGCGGCTTGTTCCCTTAGCTCCCCTTCCACTTCAAAACACCTTGTTTCGACTCTCTCCACTTGGTCAGAGAGGTTTCCGAACTTTCTATCAAGGTCATGCTTTAGAAACTCTAACCTTGTCTCAAGACTTTGGCTAGATTTTCTTTGGATTTCCATGAAGTCTTCTATCATGGCTTTGAGATTGTCATCTCTCCGCCGATTAAGCGCGTGCTCTTGGTATGTGGGAAGGTCGGGGCGTGGACGGTGGTGATGATGAGGTGGCTGGTGAGGTCGGCCTTGATAAATCGGTGATCGGTTTTGATGATAGTGATGATGTTCTTCTCGGCTAGTCTCGGCAAAGAGTGGATGATGGAAATTTGGTGGGATTGGCATTGGGATGAAGTCTCCGGCCGGATTTGAATCATGTGGCCACCTTTGGACTTCATGGGGAAGAGGTTTTCTCCTTCCAAAGTTGTTACTCATGCTTGAGTGATGGCTCATCCTTAAAGTACCTAAGGAACATAAGTGAAACAAAATTGCAAAAGTTAGTAAACATGAAACAAAAGATCTAGTCTTAACTTTTAATCTCATAAACGTGTAAGTGCAATGCATTCCCCGGCAACGGCGCCAAAAACTTGATGTGTGCCAAACAAGGGTGTGGTATATATGCAAGTAATAAAAACCCTAAGCTAAACATGGTTGCAAGTGCACAACATGTTGTTGTAGTACTTAGGGGTCGATCCACAAGAGAATGCGAATTACACATTACACATTTGTAAAGATTTGGTTAAGCTAAATCAATAATATGCAAGGGGGGTTTTGTGTTTTTGTTTTATAAAGGAAATTCAAATAACAAATGCAACTATACAAACACCATTATTGAACAAAGGACAATCCGCAAAAGACATAAGCCAAATCAATTGAAAAGTTTGTTAAATCCGATTTATATGAACTCAAAACACTAAGATGTGGTCATCCCACTTTCGTGGCTCCGACCACCTACGTTTCTTAAACCAATGGACTCAGCTTTCACATGGTCATTGAAGAGTGAAACATGCAATAAAATCGAGTAATGATTGTTCACAAAACTCCTTAGGTCTACTTTCATAGCCTAAGGCGATTTGCCCATCAAATATTAGGACCGGAGATATAACAAGCTTTTGGAGAGTATATCAACCTTAGATCAAGTCGCTAGTTAGCTACTCTAGCAACAAGCTTTAGGTATGAATAAAGATGGTGAACCATAAGGTTTCCCTTTCTTTAACAACCGATTCTTGATGGCTTATCATATCATGTCTTCTTTGAAAGATCTATGATTCAATAATGAGTCTAAGGGAGTAGAGAGGATCTCATGGTTCTAGGGAAAGAAGGCGGAGTGATAGAGATCAAGCCGCCGCTCTTCCCTAGAGAGAAACCTCCAAACCCTAGACTAGAAGCTAAAACATGCGAGTATGTACAAAGTGCAAAAGAAGAGAAAGAACAAGGAGACCACCTAAGTGGCTCCGGTTTATTAACTGAAAGAAGAAGGGAGTTGTGTCTATTGATTCGTGATATGATACAAGAGGCTAAAAGCAAGTATATATAGGTGAGGGGAGGCTAGGTCGGCTGAGTTAATGCGCAAAGGAGAAGAGGAAACTTTCCATTTCTTCTCCTCGCGTGAACTTGCTCACCAAGTCTTGAGTGAGGCGCGGCTGCCACCTTCTTTTCGCGTGTAAAGATGTGGGCTTGAGTCATGATGGGGTTTAGGCTTGGCCCGCAGTGATCCCGGTCCATTTCGCTCATCCAAGCTCCATGGGCTTCACTTACTCGCTAGACGGACATGTCTTGGGAGAAAACGATCCTAGGCCGCATTTCTGCTCCAAATATCCCAATTCCACTTCGTCGCGACGCATGACTCATTTATATATCTATCTTTCCATATAAAGATCTCATGATTTGGACGTAGGAAAGACCCTTTGCCGCGGTCATCTTTCGGATGCTTCGATTCTGTCCGAATGCGGAAACCGGCTAACTTGAGTTTTGTTGAAGCTCTTGACTTGGGAACTTGCATGGATCATTGTTTGAAGCTCTTTTGCCTTCTTTTTGCCATTTTGACCTGTTTTCTTCCCAAAACCACAATATACAAGAAAACTACCTCTTGGATGCAAAAATCATTATTATTAAGTGAGAATATATAAAGAAAACCAAGGTAAAAACATGTAAAATATGGATATATCATTCTTCGATGTGGAATCAATTTTCGAAAATCTGGATTTATGTTGATTTTTCAGAGGAAACTGTTCAAAACAGATTGTGACTCCTGGTGAGAGTCGTCTCTGTGATGAAGAAAGATTCAGGGAATGGAAGCTGGAACTATGCTTTGACTTGTGGCTGGAACGACGTCGTAATCGCTATTGGATTGAAACTGGACGACAACATCTGTATTTGGTGTTTCAGGTATGGTGGTCTCCTCTGTTTTGCTCTTGTTACTCCTCCTCCTTCTTTTTCCATGGCACAAAGTAGCTCTTCTCTTATTTGATATGTTTATTATGTGTATGATCAAACACTTGATACACCAATTCCATTTTTGTAGGTGAATAAAATAATCATACTACCGGAGTGGTCGATGTTTCCTCGTCTGCCATAATTTGATTGAGGTTAGTTTCTCTGTAATCTATATAGATTAGGTATCAAATAGATCTATACATAGACATCTAATAGATGTGTTATCAATCAAAACCTCTTAGAAGAAGATTTTACATTGCCGGATTTAACTAATGAAACTTGACTTTCTTGCATATATTGTTGTGAAAACGATTCAAACATAGATCCGGTCAGTTTATAACTGTCAGTAAGTGGGGTCATGAACGTTTTTGTTTTTCATATCATCATGTGTAAAATAGTTAGTTTCTAGTTAATTTGGCAAATAAGATCTTCTTGTCTTCCCATCTAAGTACCTAACCACAAACCACTTAGAAGATAATTTTAGATTATCGTAGATAATATAATATTCAATCCTTTTAGAGGAAGATTTTAAATTTTCAGATTAACTAATGGAACTTGACAGTCTTACAATATATTGTTGTGAAAACGATTCGAATATGGGTCCGGTCAGTTTATAACTGTCGGTAAGTGGAATCATGAACGTTTTTGTTTTTCATATCATTATATGTAAAACAGTTAGTTTCTAGTTAATTTGGCAAATAAAATATTCTTGTCTTCCCATCTAAGTACCTAACCACAACCTCAAATGTCTTTTTTTATAAAGATTGTCGTAGATGTGTCGTATAGATGTATGATCCAATCCTTTTAGAAGAAGATTTTAGATTGTCAGATTAACTAATGGAACTTGACAGTCTTGCATATATTATTGTGAAAACGATTCGAACATGGGTCCGGTCAGTTTATAACTGTCGGTAAGTGGGATCATGAACGTTTTTGTTTTTCATACCATAATATGTAAAACGGTTAGTTTCTAGTTAATTTGGCAAATAAAATCTTCTTGTCTTCCCATCTAAGTATCTAACCACAAACCACTTAGAAGATAATTTAGATTATCGTAGATGATATAATATGATCCAATCCTTTTAGAGGAAGATTTTAAATTGTCAGATTCACTAATGGAACTTGACAGTCTTACATATATTGTTGTGAAAACGATTCGAACATGGGTCCGGTCAGTTTATAACTGTCGGTAAGTGGGATCATGAACGTTTTTGTTTTTCATATCATAATATTAAAACGGTTAGTTTCTAGTTAATTTGGCAAATAAAATCTTCTTGTCTTCCCATCTAAGTACCTAACCACAAACCACTTAGAAGATAATTTTAGATTATCGTAGATGATATAATATGATCCAATCCTTTTAGAGGAAGATTTTAAATTGTCAGATTAACTAATGGAACTTGACAGTCTTACATATATTGTTGTGAAAACGATTCGAACATGGGTCCGGTCAGTTTATAACTGTCGGTAAGTGGGATCATGAACGTTTTTGTTTTTCATATCATAATATGTAAAACGGTTAGTTTCTAGTTAATTTGGCAAATAAAATCTTCTTGTCTTCCCATCTAAGTACCTAACCACAACCTCAAATGTCTTTTTTTATAAAGATTGTCGTAGATGTGTCGTATAGATGTATGATCCAATCCTTTTAGAAGAAGATTTTAGATTGTCAGATTAACTAATGGAACTTGACTGTTTTGCATATATTGTTGTGAAAACGATTCGAATATGAGTCCAGTCAGTTTCTAACTGTCGGTAAGTGGGATCATGAACGTTTTTGTATTCCACATCATAATGTGTAAAACAGTTAGTTTCTAGTTAATTTGGCATTAGATATTTAGAGGTTCGGTACTAAGAAGAAAATTAAAACTCTTGTCGGATTTTCTTATCGGTTAGAATCATCCTAAAATAAGTTTGTTTCTTCCATTCTAATAAAATGTAATGTGCTGCACTTAATTTGTGTTTTCAGACTATGTATATGTAATGTGCTCCAATGTATTTTTATGTTTACAAACGATGTAATGTTAACTTGAATAATAAAGTAGATGTTAAAAGATATTCTCTCGAAAGTCTTATTTTAAGAAAAGTGAAAGTGAACTCCGGCATAAAAGTAAAAGTCTTATTTTAAGAAAAGTGAAAGTGAACTCCGGCATAAAAGTAAGTATTTCCATTCAAAGTCACGCAGCGACTGAATTTCCCAAGTTTAAGCACACTTTACATACTTGCTGATGCTGCATGAAGAATTGAAGATCCTTTGTACGAGTAAGACAATAAAATTTCTATTGTTTCATTTAGCATTTCCAGCTATAGATTGAATCAACAGAAGCATTGTTATGTACAACAAATTAATCATTACTATATATACACATACACATACATGTGGACTAGTTAATATAAGAATCAGCTTCCCCATCCGACCATGGTCCCAGGGCGGGAAAACGCAAGCCCTCGATCATACATCCGTTGGATCTCTTCTCTGTATTCAGTCAGAGACTCATCAGGTATTGGTGGAGTCAGCTCCACGACATCACCCATCTTCAGCTTCCACTTTAGGTCGCTTACAGGTCTCTGGTTCAGCCTCGGTCTTAGCTCTTCCTTTGCTGGTATCCCATACATGGACCACCTCGAGCTCCCTGGCCCCGCCCGGCTCAGCAGATCCGACACTGTAGAGCTCGCTGGAAACTCTTGCACAGACATCTGCAATGTTTCCGATTCGTTCAATATGACAACTCCGGTACTGGAGAAGATTATCTGAAAGGTTTATAACAAACAAACCTTGTCATTTTCGATTACGATGACATAGACTGGTCCGTCCTGGCTACTGTTAGGCTTGTAAGAAGCCGGGCAGTCCTCAGAGTGAGACGGAAACTTGCAAGGGGGTTTGATGGAATCGGAAGAACGGATGGAAGATCGGTCTTTGCTCATTGTTTCACAGTGCCAAGTTACAACCCATCGAGCCCATTCAACCATCTGAAGCACAAACGAAGAGTATTTGCAGTCACCTTCCTTGTACCTCCAATGAGCTGCAAACCCAAATTCAGCTTGCAAATGCATTTCCTGTGTACGTATTTGGACTTCCAGTGGAACCGTTCCATTGTCCATCACTACCGTGTGCAAAGATTGATACCTAGAGTTAACAAAATTCTTAAAGTCAGATTCGTATAACTTTTGACAAGCCATAGCAAGCTTAAACAACGGTAATATATGAATGAACTTACCCGTTGAACTTGGGATGAGTTATGTAATCCTTGAGCTTCCCAGGAACTTCAGACCATACACTATGAACTACTCCTAAGGCCTTGTAACAATCTCCTTCGTTATTAACAATCAAACGTAACCCATGAATGTCGTGGATCTCATCCACTGTTAGCTTTTTCCTGAGATCATCGAGACAACATCAACATTAGTATTCTGGTTTCACTCACACTGTTTCATCTGTAAAAGGGGGAGGAAGGAGAACTTACTTCAACATCTTGCAGTAAATGCTATACAAGCTCTTGTGCCGACCACAGAGAACATGAAAAGAAATGCCTTCTTTCTCCAGAGCTTGCTCCAACTTCTCTATTGCAGAAGTAATCATGGCTTCATCGAACGAATCCTCGAACATGGTTGACATCTCGTTATGCTGTTGTGGGTAAAGATGCTTGAAACAAAGGTTTTCAAGCTGAACTTTCCAAGTAGATATTCCCAATCGATTAGCCAAGGGTGCAAATATCTCAAGCGTCTCTTTTGCAAACCTCTGCTGCTTCACAGGGGACAGAGCGTATAGCGTCATCATGTTGTGCAGACGATCAGCCAGTTTTATAAGAACAGCTCTCGCATCTGCCATTGCAAGAAACATGGTATGCAAACGATCTGCTTCGACAGTTTTACACGCCGTATTGTTCTCTCTAGCGAGTTTGCTCAATTGGCTAAGCTTTGAGACCTATATATATATATATATATGATCTTAATTAGCTAACAAGCACCAATAATCTCAACCAATAAAAATCCAATAGATGTTGCTTGTTTGTTTCTTACCCCTTCGACCAAATCTGCAACTCCTGCTCCAAAGTTTCTGAGAATATAATCATAGCTCATGAATGAATCGTCCATAGTATCGTGAAGTAGCCCAGCCACGACAACGGTGGAGTTAGCTCCGATACTAGCCAACAACAAAGCAGTCTCAACGCAATGTTGCAAGTAAGGATCACCACTAGCTCTCATCTGATTTAGACACATCAAAACGAAAACTTCAGCCACCCCACCAAATTCTAGAGAGCCAATCGAAAATTCATGAAAAGTAGTGAAGAAATTGGTTTTTGTACCTGTCCTCTGTGAGCTTTCTCAGCTTCGTAAAATGCTTTGATCACGGATTCGTCTTTGAAGATTGTGTGCCTCAACTGAGCACGTCCTAGCAAATCCCTAGCATATGGCTGTCTTGTATCTGCCCCAAAACCATCTTCCATGGAAAACGTTAGCTCATCGACGAGAATCGGATCCGAAGGAGACGATCCCAATTCGTAATCCACACAGGAGCCTATGGCTTTCCTTACGAATCCATTGAACAATCCGCTAGCTCCGACACGAAATGAGCCATGGAAGCTTCCGTCTAAACTCCGATCGCGAGAGGTTCTCATCGGAGGGCTGCAACTACACGAGACTGGACCGTGAAGCACAGAGATGGGGCTTTGGTGGTCCCGTCTAAGATAAGAAGAATTCGAAAATTTCGCCGGAGAATAACAGAAGGAGCTGCTCAAGCTCAGATCCTCACTCCGATCATGGCGTAGGGACGAAAATTCCTCTACTCCGGTTGAGAACGATGAGCAGGAGGAAGCTGAAGATTTGACAGATGCGCCGGAGAAAAGAGAAGAGAGACCTCCGACGACTGGTTTCTGCGGCGACGAAGGAGATGCCGACGAGCTCCTGGAGCTAAGATCGAGATCACAAGAGATGATCTGATGCGGCGTGGAACAAACGCTGCTAGGTGGGCTAGCGTAAAGCGCTATGGTCGTCGCCACCACCATTGGAGCTCGCTGGTTTTCGTTTATAATCCTAAGGTTCAGGATTTCGAAAATCAATGAACAAGAGAACGAATTAAGAAAATAAAGAATATCCACAAATCCTATGCAATTCCCAGAATTAGCTCCTCAAATACGTCAATTTCCCGGGAATCAAAGTCACCTTTTTTCTATGGAAACGAAAACAGATTACTCAAAACCCACGAATTCTAACACGAAACCCACCCAAATTTTGAGAATCCAAATTTAATATTATACCCAAAATTTTTCACTTTGGATGGGAAGAACAGATCAAAATCCAAGCTATGTATGTACAATTTATACGAGTTAAAATAAGAAAATGAAGAGGGGAAAACTGCAGAAAACGAGTATAATGCAGACAAGAGGGTGTGTGAGGAAGAAGAAGAGACGAAGACGCTTTGCTTTAAGGAAATAAATTAATTAGATATTTCTTTTTCCCTCTTCGATTTTTGATTTTTCATAGAAGAAACCACTCTCTCTCCTTCCTCTCTTCTTATTCGTCTGTTTAAGTTCGGCCGACCAAGCTAAACCGATAAACATAATTACTCTAATACCCTTTTGGTTTAATCGGTAATTACTGACCAAGTGGAATTATTAGTACAGTCTAATCTCGTTTACGTCATTATCCATTGCTGTCGTAGATCCCAAAAATATAAAAATAATTTTTTAATTGTATTGGGTATTGATTCAATTCAGTATATCTAAGTGGATTGACTATTCGTGTTATGAGATCTTCCGATTTTTATATTTGAATTTTGCTTACATCAAATTATCAATCTGTCCTCCAAACTCGAAACACAAATAGATTAGTAATGGTGCATTTAATTTAATTAAGGGGTTTTTTGAAAAATACCTTATTTATGTATAGATATTTGAAAAATACATAGTTTTTTTTTTTTGTTTCGAAAAATATACTTTTTGTATGTAAAAAATTATTTTAACTTTATTTTAACAAAACATTATTAAATAATATTAATTAAAAACAAAAATTTGAAATATTATTATGAATGATAGTATTTTATTTTTGTTCAGATAAATATATATCGGTTATTTAAAATTTAAAATTGATAAATCTAGAGAAATTTTAAAAATTTGTCTTCAACAAATTTAATTATTTTTGGAACCTTATATAAACAACTTTAATATCACACATAATATATTATTCATCAAACATTAACCATAATATTGAACTACAAAAAAAATACAAAATTTTTTAGCATATAATTAGGAATTAAAAATGTGTTTAAAATGAAAAAAAAATCAAAATCAAATCATAATCTTTTGTTTTTATTATTTAATTTAATTTTTATTAATTATTATTTTTAAATTAAATTAGTTAGAATCTTCAAACTAGGATAATTTAGTCTTTTTACATATAAAAAGTGTAGTTTTCAAAACCCAAAAAAATTAGGGTATTTTTCAAAATAAAAACTGATATTAAGGTATATTTCCAAAATTTCTCTTTAATTAAAGCTAATTCTCTGGATTAAAGAGACTTGCGATTAAAAATGCTGATGACTACGCTAAATGATTAATAATATTCCAATCAGATGACATGGATAGCTCAACTCCAATGGCTATAGAATAAATTAAAGCATAATTTATGGAGAAGTCTGTTGGTAAAAGACATTTTAAGATAATTGTATTTTAACATAAACCCAGTATTCATTTGATTTTGTATTTATTATTTTCAAACTTAATTTTTGTATATAAAAAATCGATCTAAATAGTATTTCTGTATATTTTGTGGATGTGAATTAAATGATGGAGTAGTTTTTGGAACATTTTTCTTCGGCAATTACAATACTATTTTTAATGAGAAATATTCGTAATCATCAATTCATTATTCACATATGCTTTCTTTAGCTTCACGCCAATGCATGACCCCGCCACATTATTTTGTATATAAATTTGTTAGAATAATCATTTTTATATATCTTCTTATCCTCTTGGAATCTTTTAAAGAAAAAATATTGTTTCTTCTTTCTTCAGTTTTTTTGTTTAAAAATGGTTATAGTACAGGTTTTTTGTTTTTTGTCGAGTTATAGTACAGTTTATACGGCAGATGAGTCATCCCATTTGCATTTCATATAATTATGATGACGAGTGTTGAAAAACAACTTTATTTATTATTTAATATATTTGTTATTACTTTTTTGGCAAAATGGAGTTTGCTACTCTAAACACGAACAAAAATCAGCAAACTGTAGAAATAGATGGTCCACCACGAGATAATTGTACTGCTAACGAATATATTTTGGGGGAGGAAAAGACAATGAAAAAAACATTACCGATTAAATGTTGCAATGTGATATCCACAGTCAAACATCTCATTAGAAAACATTCAATTAATCAAATATGCGTTGAGAAAAAGAAAAAAGGAAAATATGGTTATTACTAAGCAGGGGCAATAGTGACATTCTCAATGCATTAACCGATTGTTTTTTTATAAACTTTTTTGGGTTTATCGCGACGCTCTAGAAGATTAGAGGAGCTTTGTGAAGGAGTTGAGATAAGGACACCGACGCGTCTCGGAGAAAAACCATCACAGCAAGAAAAGTCGCCACGTGGAGCCAAGTCGGCAAAAATGAACATGGCACGCGTCCGAATCGGCGGCCATGGAAGAAAAATGGCTGTCACGCTCGTCTCACGTGTCCACTCCCCAGCTCCACCTCCACGACTTGTGGGGATCGCGTGCCTAACCGAATCAGACGGCTACGGTTGCTCCTCACATTCAGATTGAATTACAGCCGTAAATAACTATTTTCGATTTCTTTTACGGTTGTTAAGAGTCAACTGGTCAATACTCAATAGCCTGTTACATTCTTTAGCACGTGCGTCACGTGTATAAAAGACGTATGATAATGATATATGAACGTTTTATAATGACGTGGTTTTCTAAGTCGACGGCAGAAGAAGGATCATATTTCAATTTGAGCAATATGTATTGGCTTTATATGCTGCATTCGAGATATTTTAGGGAATCAAATCGGTTGTTTTCGGTTTAAGAGAACAAGAAACAACAAATTATGGAATGCGATTTGCGTAAAGAAGCAAAGTATTAGGATTTAGTCAGCAGCCATATGACTTGTCCACGTGGAATTGTTCCCGCTGCCTTATTCTCTCCTTCACGCAAACCACCCTTTCCTAACACGCATCTTGATTGACTTCACGTGTTTCTCATTCCGGTTTTCTCCTAACCGATAAAAGATAAACCGCTAGCTCATATCATGGTTTGGTTTGTTTACCAGTGTACAACTAACTATCATTTGCGGATTTGCCCTGGCTCTTTGAATTGAGTTTGATGGCCTGGGCTGGACTAAAGGGTAATACATTTTGGGTTTCTAAACCCATTAATGATTTATCACGCTCTTTACAAAACAAGATTTATGAACCCGATTTTTTTTTTTTTTTTTTTGGTTAAATAATCCGCGATTCGTTGATATGGATAGAACAGAAAAGTTTGAAACAAAGAAAACATGTTTCCTTGCTAACAGACCAATAATCAGGGACCCCAATAATCTTTTCAAACAGATGAATGGTTTTAAACTATATGCATGTGATTTTTTTTGATAACCGTGGGGATCCCAAAGGCTGTCTAGGCCCAAAGACTAATCCCACGAGGCCTTGCATCCGGTTATGCGTTATCCCCGTTAAAGGCGCGGCTAGGTGGCCAAGGCGACTCGAATCCGGGTGGCGGTACTCACAGCCGTGAGTCCATTACCACTAGGCCAAGGCGACTTGGTTAACTATATGCATGTGATGCTGGCAGAATATAAACCTATGTACTGTATGTGTTATTCCTAATATATTAAAAAGAAAATACACTTTTAAATGTTATGTGTAATTAACAAAAATGTCATGTTGATGTGTCATTATTATGAAGCTTCTCATAATAAGGTTTAATTTACTAGAATAATTACAAACAATGTCATTCATATATTCTAGTTAGAAAATCAAATATGTCTTACTAAACTAAATATTAATTAAAAAAATTATTCTCTTTCCTTAATTGGTAATCACGAAAATTATTAAATAAGAAATATATTCAATTCAGTCTATCATATTAATTATTTTTAAAATCTTTATATTTCTCCTATCATCTTTGTTTAACTTTATTTAAAAAAATAATTTGTATCATCTATATAAAAAAAATAGAATAAAAAAATCGATTTTTTTTCTTTATATTTTATGATTTGAATTTTTAAAAATAAAATAAATTACGAGAACTGTTAAAATTCCACATTGGATAGGTTGTTGAGTGATGATGGTTAAAAAATCTATTATAAAACAATATACATTATGTGCAACCATATGAAAATAAAACTTCATTAGTAGGCATCTAAATGTAAAAGTTTTTCTAAACTTTATTCGATTTAATATAGTTTTTTAGTTAGACTATATGATTAGAACGAATAAATAAATATTTTAATTTGATCATAATTGTAAAATATTTTATATTAGATCAAAATTTTGAATATTCTAATTTTTATTTTTAGAAAAATGTAATACTTTAACCTATCAAAAAGTTAAAATATTAGTATGTTAATATATTTTAATATTATTATAATTCTATCAAGATCTTTGAAAAGTATAAAATTTAAAGATTTATAATATAATATTTAATATTAATAAGTAATCAATAATATAAAACTTAAGAAATATATATTTTATCTTTTGAAATGTATTTTTTATAAGCTCAAGTAATCATATCTAAAACTTCTTATCTTATGAAATACACGAAGTATAATTTTTTTAAAATAATAAAGTTTTAATTTCAATTTTTTTTTTCTTTGAACTATCTTATTATATTATAATCATTTGAGTTTTATGTATCTTGCTTAGATCTATTAAATATTTATGTATGCGGTCAAAGTTTTAATTTGTTTACCTTTTAAAAAAATGGTTTAAAATGCTTAATTTCAACACTATAAATGAAGATATAATCAAACCAAGGTAAAAATTTCATCGCATAAAATTTCGAAATAGTTAAATAGACATCTTTTAATAAAAAAATATAAATTTAGAAACTATCACTCCGTGTAGGGCGCAGGTCCAACCCTAGTTTATTTATTAAACTTCATGATAGCATAAATATACTCCAATCTAATGAGATCTCATATAAATGTCCTTACACTTATCAAACGAAAAAATACCGTACGTATACAATAAAATTATAACTTTTCCTATAACTTACCGAGGAAACAAAATGATTCCAGCTCAAGAACATACATATTCTGTAACCCAAAATGTATAAAATTTGAATAGCAATCTATATACTACTATTAATTGATAAGTACATTTTAATAATGTTTGGATACAAGGATAACAAGGATAAAAGAAAAAAAACTGTTTGAATACAAGAATAAGAGAAAAAAAGCTGTTTGGATACAAGAATAATAACTTAAAACAAACTGATGGTTCAGTCAAACTAAAAATCGAATCTGTTAATTAATCAGGTAAAAAAAAATTGAAATATATCTAAAAGCCCCAAAAAATCCGAAAAACCTAAAAAAAAATTGTCAAGAAAAAATAAATAAATATATATATAATATCAAAATTAATTCATAATACTTATTAGGGTAATTTGGGTATCCGATAAGGTATCGATTCGGTTCTGGTATTATATGATACCCATGGATATCAAATATTTTACCCATCGGGTGATTTGCTTTGTAACATCCCGGTTTGTGGAGAGGCTTAAGAGAATTGATTTGGCTACCTATGTCAACAAAGTGCACTTACCTTTTCGGTCAAAGGCCCATAAGTAACTCCAGAGTTAAGCGTGCTTGAACTGGAGTAGTGGAAGGATGGGTGACCTTCCGGGAAGTGGTCTGCGGAACCGTGTGAGTGAGGTCAAAACACGGGAAAGGGTCGGGTGTTGATTGTAGGGATAGTAAATAAGTCGGTATAGCCTCTCAAAAATAGCGCACCGGCCGTGAGACAGGGGTGGGGCCCACAGGCCGAGAGAGGGTGTGGGTGACTCACCGGGATGGACGGTCGGGGCGTTATAATTTGGTATCAGAGCCGAACCCAGACGTGAGTGTGGAGTCAAGTGGAGTGGCCTTGACTCACACTGTCAGGGGGTGACGATCCAGGTGCGCAATGAGGATGTTGCGCTCAGTGAGTGGGGGTGAATTGTAACATCCCGGTTTGTGGAGAGGCTTAAGAGAATTGATTTGGCTACCTATGTCAACAAAGTGCACTTACCTTTTCGGTCAAAGGCCCATAAGTAACTCCAGAGTTAAGCGTGCTTGAGCTGGAGTAGTGGAAGGATGGGTGACCTTCCGGGAAGTGGTCTGCGGAACCGTGTGAGTGAGGTCAAAACACGGGAAAGGGTCGGGTGTTGATTGTAGGGATAGTAAATAAGTCGGTAGAGCCTCTCAAAAATAGCGCACCGGCCCTGAGACAGGGGTGGGGCCCACAGGCCGAGAGAGGGTGTGGGTGACTCACCGGGATGGACGGTCGGGGCGTTATATGTTTTATACCCAAAATAAATAAAAAATCCAAAAACCTAAAAAAAAAATATTTATAATATCAAAAATAATCCACAATATCCATTCAGGTAATTTGGGTACCCGATCGAGTATCAATTCGGTTCTGTTATTATTTGATACCCACGGATATCAAATATTTTACCTATGTGGTGATTTGTTTTATACCCAAAATCAATCGGATACGGATATTGTGGGTCAATTCGGTTCGGATTTTTGGGTATGGGTTAAAAGTCTCAGACCTACTCCCTCATAACAGAAATATAATGAATATAATGAATCCAACACAAATAACCTAAACTAAATTAAACTGAAAAGATAAAAAAAATATATCTTTACACTATTATTATTGTTTTTTTGATGAAAACATAACTAACCACCGCGCGTTTGCGCGGGTCCTCTACTAGTATCTATCTATTTATCAAGTAGATTGCCGACAAGAACTCTAAGTTTATTCCCATAATCCATCCAGTTATTCGAAATTTCTCTATTATTTTATGTTATCTGTTCTGTTCAAAATGTTTTATAGTTTCTGACATTTTTATGACAACACTATTATATTATAATTTATTGTTTACATCTACCTTTAAATAGGAAATTTAGATGTAGTAATGAGACATTTAACGAAGCTAACTAATTCGAAATTGATCAAGTTAAGCAAATATTTAGCTATACAAGAAAAAAACGAGGTCGATCTTGGCCGGACATGGGATAGAAAGATAGGCCTAATCCAGGGGCCGCGAAAGCCGCCGTTTCCACCGTCATCCGTTGCTGGAAAGTGGTGGCTCCGGCGTCAGCAAACTCCTTAACCAAATTACGATAATACCCTTTGATCTTCTTCACGAGCCTCACGTAGTACAGTCTCAGCCACTTGAGCCTCATCCTTGTCACCATCCTCTTGAGCGTGAACCTGCCACGTGGTGTGCTGTTTTTTCCGCCGAGCCGTACGACTTGTGGCTTACGCCGACGGAGATAGACCTTACGGCGACTTGACGGCCACCGGAATGCGGCAGTGATCGCTGAATGGGGATCCATTGGGATAGCGCGAGAGAACTTTGTAGAAGAAAGAGATTTAAAGAAAGCTGGTCCATGGAGTTATATTGAGAGACTTATATATAGAGAGACAGAGACTAGAGTCATGGAGTTTGTTATCCGGTCACTTGCGAGTTAATATGACATTCTACGTAATTTCCGTAATTTAGTCTCTCATGTCCAAATCATAAACCATTTGTGGTTTTTCTTCGTTACAATTTTATCTATATATGTATATAGGGGATGACCTAGATACCACGACATTTCAGTAGAGCCACATATAATTTTTTGAATTGAAATTATCGTATAAAGTTCGTAAATTACTAATTAATTGATAAAGAGAAGAAATAAGGTGGAAGAACGAAAAATTAAATAGAAAATAGACTGCAGAGCAGATGATGCATGTTATCATCGAGCAATATCAACTACTTATTTAAGAAGTTGGTCAGATCGAATATTCGTTTTTAGTCACTGTATTATATGAAATTTTTGGGTAAACATCTAACATGCTTTTTAAGTGGTCTCATCTCAGCTGAATCAATGTTATTAGATGTTACATGTAGCGCTCTTAGTTAAACATGCCCAAATCTATCTATGGCTTGGTTAATACAATTTCGGTAAGCATTAATTTAGTCTAGCGCATACGAATGTGTATTAGAATTTAGAAATGTAATACTAAGTAGCTAAGCTTAGACAAGCAAATTAAGAGTCATTTATGTCTAGGTGCAGAAGACGACACCTAGTTACGTAGCTCAAGGGACCCCTTTTGTCTCCATTACATAGAAAGTCAACTTTAATGCAATTATGTAGATTCTGGTGAAAACAATTCACCGGAAAATGATATACTTCTTGACTTCTTTTAGTATTATGTGTGTGTCAAGTGATGGACGGCTAATGTTATTAATTAGAGTCCTTTTTTTTATTTCCTTTCTTTCGCTCTCGTGCATGTATAGAATGAAAAATCGAAGTTTTTAATAATCTTGATAAACAAAATTTATATAGAGAAACGACTTTCCTTTTATTCTTTGGTCAGATCGAAATCGTCTGTTATTGAAAAAAACATTTATTGCAATGTTTTACAAATTTTACAAATGCAAATCCATTTTATTCACCCCATGCATAGTGGTCTAACCCAACAGTGTAAGGGCTCAATAATGAGTACCGATCGGACCATTAACAACAAGGCCCATTAAAGAAATCTGATAGGAAATTTTTGTGTGAAAACATAAAACCAGGGCCCAATTTCAACTGTCTGTTTAGAAGGACTGAACTGAGCTCTGACCCCATTGAAGGGCCACCGGACTCTTAACCACGTGTTCGCCATCGGTCCACTCAATCGACCCGAACTCATGACCAGGCACGGATCCGACTCCTCCGCCGAGCACAACGCTCTTAAACGTCACTTCGTACTCCAACTCGCTCTTCTCCTTGCTAAACGCAAGCTTGCTCGGAGACACCTCAATCTCAACATTCGCCGGAATTTTAACCCCGACTTCGTACACCGCGTCGACGTTGCTTCCCACGTTTTTAACAACCCTTCTGTATTTCACAACATCGACGGTCGATCCGAATACAACGGAGAAAGAAGGGTAATTAAGATCGCCGGCGGTTCTTAGCTTGCTCGTCTCGCAGGCGTTGTATAGAGCTGGATCCTGAAGGAAGACTAAAATCCCCGGAAACTCGTATCCCACGGCGCAGAGGAAAGCGACGTACTCTTTGACATCGATGTCGTATACCAAACCAGGATTCAAAGCTTTGTTTGGATCGACGTGCCCGGCTCCATGGATGAACGAGTTTGACGGTTCCCCGGTGGCGAGATCCTCTATTGGTGCGCCGGAGTTTTCAATATCGTAAGCGGTTGTAACGAGGGCGGATTTGATGGCTGCAGGCGACCAATCGGGATGGGCTTTACGGAGGAGAGCGGCGAGCCCGCTGACGTGTGGGCACGACATCGATGTGCCGGAGATGATGTTGAATTGTACCCGTCTTGGGTCGATATCCAAATCGGTCGGACCAACCATCCCGGTCCAACCGGCCAAGATGTTGACTCCTGGCGCAATCACGTCCGGTTTGAGGATAACCGGCGTCAAGTGATTCGGTCCACGGCTGGAGAAGGCGGCGACTCTGGGAGAAGGAGGAGATGGTCCAATAACGGTGCCTAGGAATTCAATTTTTGCCGTGGGAGAGTCTGACGTTTTGATGTAGTCGCGGATTTGATCTCCAGCTTTAGCTCCGACCATCGTAGCCGGGACGAGATGCGAATCGGCGGTGAGTTCTTCACCGCTTTCAGCTGTGTTCGCCAGAATCATGCCTGCGCCGCCGGCTAGCTTGACGGCACTTCCTTTCTCAACTCTGGCGTTGCCTCCTCTGTCACAGAGAACGATTTTGCCTTCCACCAATGACGAGTTCAGTTTTCCCTGGTAGCACAATCTGCTTCCGCAGTCGCCAGAATATACCAAAGAAATTTGAGAATCGGGGAGAGATTCGCCAGCGTATAGTGACGTTCCCGTGAAGACTTTTCCGTCGCCAGTGATTGCGTTTGCGGAGAATTCTCTGTCGATTGTGGACGCACCGACGGTTAGGATCCAAGGAGCGATGTTGGTGGCGGTTTGGGGGCCAGGACCAGAGTTTCCGGCGGAGCAGGAAACGACGATGCCATGCCGTGTCGCTCCAAATGCTCCGATCGCGATAGAGTCCGTGTGATACTCCGGAGCATAGCCGCTGGCGCCTACGGAGAGAGAGATCACGTGAACACCGTCCGCAACAGCCTGATCCATGGCGGCGAGGATATCGGAGTCATAGCACCCGCCGGTCCAGCAGATTTTGTAGGCGGCGATCCTCGCCTTAGACGCCATCCCACGCGCATTTCCCCGCGCGTACTGAAACAAGCTTGCGTTGGCCACCACCGATCCGGCCGCCGTAGATGCCGTGTGTGTGCCATGACCCTCTGTATCGCGCGGCGATCTCGACTCCTTTGTGAGCGTTGACCCATTGTGATGCGTTAGGAATCCCTTGTAGAACGCTCGAGCACCGATGAGTTTCCGATTGCAAGAAGAGGCAGGAAAGTCCGGTCCGATCTCGCACTCGCCTTTCCAGGTGGATGGGACGGGATCGAGACCTGAATCCGAGAAACTCGGATGCTCCGGCCAGATACCAGTGTCTAGAACGCCAACAATCACGTCCTCTCCGTAATTGGAGTTACTCCAGAGACCAGAATTATCGGAGAAACCAAGGAAGGCAGGGGTATGAGTGGTATGGATCTCACGCGCCTGATCTGGGATAACGGAGATCACGGAAGGGTGACGGCGGAGAGCGGCGGTCTGGATAGGGGAGAGACGAGCGGAGAAGCCATGAACGGCGCGTGAGTAAGAGTAGAGGAGCGTGGCGGGTTGGGGAGAAGGAGGTAGAGAGCGGAGGAGGGAAACGTGCCAGTGGTTGTTGGAGGAGAAGAGAGAGGGCTTATGAGCTCTCTGCACATGTACGATGTAGGATTCTAAGCCTTCCGATGAAGACAATGAGGATATAAAACAGAGGAAGAGAGACAAGACGAAGAAGACGGAGAAGATAGAGAGCTTAGCCATGGCAATGGCGATGGAAGGATTCGTTTGTGGGCGATACTTTGATTACGTATTTAGTTATCGCTCTGTTATTCTGAATCTTTTGTTTCGTCTAGATGCCACGTCAGCAATTTATGAATTATTGGTGCCAAATTCTATCCCATAAAGATTAGGTACGGTACTGTATTTATTAAAAATTTAAGAACCAGTCAATAATAGAAGAAATATCAATGAGACGTGGGTCACATGACTGCGATTTTAATATTGACACGAGGACAAGAAGAATCTTGCGGTTGTAAATACTGGCAGGTATGACAAAACGCCAAACCAATAAGAAGCAAACGCATAAGCTCTGAACAAACTATAAACGTTCAATACAAAGTTTTGATATACATACATTATTAGCCTCAGATTAGTTTTGTTGGTTAGAGATGAAAACAAGGGAATATAGCTTTTAAGCAGCCCATGGTATGAAACCCATGGCGCAACTGAGCCTGAAAGTGACGAATATCAGATATAAAGCAATGAGTCCAATACCTAAGGTCTTGTTAGGTCGCATGTCGTTGCGCGGGAGCATAACCAAAGCCCAAACCAAACCCAATACGAGAAACCCAAGTGTGTAAAACAGGCTTTTGTCTTGTGGTAGCATGTATGTGTCAGGACTCTTGGACCATGCGCCGAGAAGCATCGACATACCGAGCCCGACGAGTGTGTTGAACATTGGACCTGCATAGCATCCAGACAGAGCGATTTGTACACCATCCCCACCGTTCATCGACAATGCGATGTTCGACACCAAGTCACCCATTGAGTTACCCCAAGCAAGTACTGTTAGCGCAAGTATCGACGGGTTGATTCCGTATATCTCACCAAATGTAACCAGAAGAGCAACGAGCTCGTTTGCAATCATGTAGAACCATACGATGCTCATGATAAACCCACCAAGAACCCAAGGGATCAAGAAGGTTCGAGGTGGGTGATCCGGTTCCGTGTTTTTGTAAGCGAGAAAGCCAAGAGTAGTCCCAATAGCAACGCCGATGAAGTAAGCCACACCACAAGCTTGGGGACTCACGTTGTCTTGGCTACTCCAGAGAGAAGCAAAAAGTAGAGGGGCTAACGTAACGCTGGCTACAGCATATGTCTTTGACCACGTATCTTCCTCGACCGATGGAATTGTTAACCTCCTTGGAATCGTCAGTGGAATTTCCAACAAGGAAGTGAATTTCGTACATAAGGAGCTCTCAACTTGTGCACTGTCATCAATCCATCCCCAGGGTGGCCTGTCGTTTTCTTGTACACTAAGTCTCGCGAAATGGTTTGAGTAGATGGCCACATTTGAAGCCCACATCCACTGAGGAAGAGAGTTCTGTAGCCGAGGAGGAACATCCTCGGGGTCAGTTTCGATCAAGGGGATATTCATTGGAATATCCTCTTCAACACTCGGGGAAAACACACTTGCTTGCATAGGTAACAAAGGAGTAATAGCGTGTAGCTTAAACCTCTTAGCATGTTTTCTCAGAATCACATTTGCTGCCACCAGGAAAGCATAAAGCACATATATCGAGACAAACGCGATAGCAATCCGCACTGTCACTTTACCAAGCATCAAAATCACCAACAGAGACACGAGCGTGAAAAGGAAGAAACTCAAGTCTCTGATGAAGCATTTCTTATCGATCTTGACTTCCATGTCCGCGACACAAAGCGAAACAATCCCAACAACAACCGAAGTAACAAATACAGCACCGCCCAAGACGCTGTTGAGACCCACTTCCCCTTTATCTGTTCCAACAAAAGCAGCTATACTCGCAAACACATCCGGTGCTCCATTCCCAAGTGGAAGCAAAGTAACGCCAGCAACAGTTGGAGGCAGCCTCAAAAGCTTCGAGAGCTTCTCCAACGAACAGCAAAAGTAATCCGCAGCAGTATTACCCAACAGATAAAACAATGCAACAAGCCAAACACCCAATATCATGTAACCCAACATCTTGAAATCTCTGCAGGAGCAGTAAAAGAAGCTGAGGTAATCAAAGAACCCATCAGGAGAGCAAATTGGATTCGCTCTTAAGAAATCGCATTGATCAGCGTAACCTATGTGATTGTGTAGCCCCGAGCATAATACAGTACTAGTGCTACTCAAGCTGTTATTAGCGAGACTACTGATTAACATGGAAACATTCGTCTCAACTTCCTTCATATGTCGACGAGCAATCGCGAATTGGCTGAAAGCATTGTTGAATTTACCTTTGGAGGCCGAACCACTACCAACGTCGACGAAAGACGCCTTCCTCAGAAGAGGGTTCCTGAGTATGTCGCTCCCATCAAATAAGAAGCAAAACAGAACCACAGCACAAATCCCATTGAAAACTCCTCGAAATTTGGGATTCTTCGAGCTAAGAAGAAGATTCACCGAGCTCATTTCAAACGCAATATTACCAGCCAACCATAAACCTCAAACCTCGCCGAGTCACAAAGGGGCCTAGGGTTTCAAACAAACAAGATACGGTATTGGAATTTTGAAAAACCCCAGCTTTTGATCAGGCAAAACGCAATTGAGAATCAGGTGGTTACCGAGAGCAATCAGCTATCGATATTTTTTAATTTGCACGTAAGAAATTGAAAGCTGGCGAGAGAAAATGGGTGTGATTGTAGAACAAAACAAAGGTGAGAATCTTTCGCCCATCAAAAAACAATGGTGATCGGGTAAATTTGACCCGGATACGTGGCATTCTTTCGTCGTTAAGTTGATATTAAAAAATGGATTATGTTAAGTTGATATATTCTCCTAGTCGTAGGCCACACAGTAAGATTTGATTGAAAGTTTGAAACGATAATTGATTAGCCGCAATAGGACACATTTATGTGTAAAAGGTATATATAATCGTGATCAGGCAGGAAAAAGACATTTCGGTTACCTAACTCAATTGATTTATATATCTTGTCTTCTGTCCTTTCCCCTATTTTTAAAAACGAAAAATAATAGCCTTCCTCTGCATTTTCTAAAGGGATAAAAACAAATAATTTCGAATATTGCAATTTGTAATAACCAAAAATAATAGTCAATAGATAAGTATGTACAACGGTAAATACAAAAAAAAGAAAAAACAACACGAAGAGAAGCTTCAAGTTTGTTCCACAGTTAGCTCTTGTATTAGAGCTTCGATCTGTCGTCTGTAAACAGGCATGAAATGATCGCTTATCATCCTCTGCGATAACCTCACCTTACTATACAATGACCTCGGCGTCAGAAATATTCCTACTCTACCCTCCTCCACCGTCTCAGGCCTCTCCATGGCAGAACCGTCTTCTTCTTCTTCTTCGTTAACCTCCATGGCCTCATGCCGGACCGTGACAATGTGCATGATTTTACCCGGCGGGAGGAATCTGTGAGATTCTTTCATCTCAGGCGTCCTGATCTCTGGCTGTGCCACACCGGCCTCTGCGATGACGGCTTCTTCTTCTTCTTTGATTTCTTTTGCCACATCGGCTTCTTCAGGCAGCTCTGGGGAGTCCTCGTGGTAAAGGTCATGCTCCAGCTGCTGCCATAGCTCCGCTTCAGTCATTCGCTCTTCACATGTATCGATTTCCGCTGGATCCTCGCACTCGTCTAGATCAGCGACTCCTATACAAGGAGATGTGTCATCGTCATTAGAACATTCAGCTTCTGATTTCCATTTCCCGGTGGTTTCATCTTCCATGGAATCACTTGACGTGGTAACAAGAAGAGGATCTGAAGTTTCGGGTCTAACTTCGGACATTGCTTCAGAAGACTCTAACCGATGTTCCGAGTTTGATTGAGAAGCAGGTCCTCTGCGCCGGGGTCCCATACATGACCAAGAAGATAAGCTTAGTGCAGGACGGGTCAGCATACTCTGAGCTCTTCTCATCACAACCTGCAAAAGTTTGTTTTTATGCACAAAGTTTAGTCTCTTAAGAGCTGTTTAAGTTTAGAAAAAGAAATATTCAGTTGAGTTTATTACCTGTGTGCCACTAGAAACTGGGCGTAACATTGCACCAGCGCCGCCAGCAACTTTTGCTTTCGCAGTGGCCATAGATGGAAGTCGTGATCCTAAAGCCGTCGCTGAGCGATAAACCGTACTGAGGATCCGAGTACGTTCAATTTGGTTTCTCAAATCATTTAGCCAAGCAGATGCTGTTACCTGAAGACGTGAAAGGGAAGAGCTAGTCGCTTTGGTCAAGCTAGTGCAGATGACTAATCTCAAGACAATAAGGTCAAACGTTTTCCCAAGTATATAGAAATGTGAAATCTAACCTCAGCGCGCAGGTCGTCCACTGATGCAGCAGAAAATGTAGGAACCAGATCAGCTCCGTTTATGACAGATACGATGAAGTCGTTCCCAGAGTCAGCTAACTCCCAGGTCATACAAGCAGCTGAAGAACAAAGAAACAAAAGCTCAGTCTTATACCTTAGGTGAGGAATCAACACATGTAACTGAAAAGCTATGTTGGATGGAAAACCTGGAGCAAATGTAACACAAGTAGCTGTAGAGAGCATTTTCTGCTCCCGCAATATATATGTTAAAAGTGCAGCAGTTCCACCGCCCAAAGAGTGCCCAACGATCTGCCATCAAAATGCAATACGTTTCCGAACTTAGAGATAATACTTTGTTTTAAACAAGTGTTTTCAGAAAAAAAAAGTGAAGTAGGAAATAGAAAAGAAGCTACTTAAAGCACCTTGATTTTGTAATCTGGATATTGCTCAAGGCCCTTGAGAAGACAAGGGGTGGCCAGTTTTGCTATACACCGAGCAGCAGCAACCATACCACAATGCGCATATCCTAAGACCAAATTGCTGACCCCTCTCTCGTTAACAACAGTATGGTGAAACGGCACGATTCCTCCTGTCGCAGCCGTCAAGGTGTCCTTGATGCTATGCGTTCCACGGATCAACAATAGGAAACAATTTGTATTGTGATCGACAAGAACTGTAAAAGCTGGCTTCAATATCTGCATAATGCAAGTTTTCACAAACTGATTCTCAACTTGTATGCCGAAAAAGCACCTTAAGAAGTCTGAGAGTTGTTATAATTTTTACCCCAGCTTTAGGTTCGTGAATAAGAACGTCTTCCTTTGTAAAGCCGGTCTCTTCTAAGAAGAACGGAAATGGCTTCTTGGAGAAATGCCAGCACAGTGTCAACAAGTGCAAATAATAGCTGAGTTCATTGGCTACTTCTGGTCCTTTGAGCTCTATACTATCTTCACCACCAAAGACACGATCGACATGTAGAAGTCCCTGCGGTTGTTTTAGTTACACAATTACCAAATTTCCACCTTTGACCACAAATTCACAGTTATAAAGATCAAGAGATGATGTCTACCTGCCTCTTGATGAGAAAATTGATCCCAAAAGCAAGATCTCCAATTGGCCACTTCCCTAGAGTCTCGGAGTAAGTAAAACGAAGAGTCTCAGAGAGAGTAGAAATCGTCTCCAACCAAGTTGCTGGAGCTTGAATAAGTCTATGCGAAACACGGTCAATCCTCAAAGAAGTGCGAGTGGTGGTAGTAGAAGCTTCCGAATTCTCATCGTCAACATCTGATGGACCGGCTATTAATTTCCGGTTTAACGTGTAATATAGAAGGGCAGCTGCACCAGCTGCTGTGGCCATAGTTGCAGTTGCCATGATCAAATCTATCCCTAAAACATCAACGAAACAATTCAAAAATCACTTAGTTGCTCAATAGCGTTTGGATGTTGAAATATCTAAAGACGAAACTCAGTGTAAGAAGAGAAATACAAACGAAAAATGAGCTACACTACATTGGATGCCACAAATTGAAAATCTCCGGAATCAGCTAAGAATCTGAATGCATATGCGTTCTTAAGTATCTCCGACTTTCGCCAGAAATTTTCAGAACATCTAAAGCTGGAAAATTGGATACAATTTCGTGCGAAAAGACATAAAATAAAAATTAAACAACCACCCATTAATAGAAAACTCTCACTTTCCTGAAATTTCTCGAGAATCACAACAAACCAATACTCCTGATAATTATCGCGTTTTCAAACGATACAGCCAAAAAAAAAAAAAAGAACGGTTATACAATCAAACGTGATTCGGCCTGAAATTGAACATGATATATTGCAAAGGAGCAGGATCCGTGAACTAAAAACCCTAAATTCCAAAAAAATCAGAGTGTTAAAACACGAAATTTTAATGAAAATCGAACCTGGAAAATGAAGATAAAATCGTGACCCTGATTTTAGGGCTGTACAGTGAAGAAGGTTAAGGTTGCTTAATTATGTAGGATATCTCCGTGAATGGGGACTTTTTCTCTCCGATGATGATAGATAGCTACAAAGTACAAACTGAATTTTGTTTGCTTTAAATAAACTACGCTACGTTTTTGTGCTGAGCAAACGCCGCGTAGTTTCGCGCCGCCGAGATCTGATGCTAACGTGGCCAAATATAATTGGATCAGTTAGCTTCCCAAAGCCCACCTCATTAGTTGTGTTATTGTATTAGTTATTTATGACTTATGAGACGTTTTACAATATTAATAAGCAGTACACAATATGCATTATTTTTTTTGTAAAAAGTACAAAATTATAGATTTTGCGAGGTTGATAACGTTAGATTTATTGATCAACAAAATTGACTGGAGTAAAATAAAAAAGAGTCATAAGTAGGTGAATAACAAAAAAAAAACTATTGTTCTTGCGCATTGTCAATCAGTTGTCCAATGAGATTCCATTCTTTCGACAAAAGAAAGATGCTTTCGAAAGACCTGGTTTTTCTGCACTTCAAAAGTGTACAGCAGCAATTCGGCTCTTGGCATATGGTATGGCGGCTGATGTTGTTGACGAGTACCTCCGGATGGGTGCAAGTACTACTCGTTCATGTTTAGAAAATGTTGTGGAAAAAATCATAAATGTGTTCTGCAATGAGTACCTAAGAAGACCCACAACAGAGGATCTTCAAAAACTATTTGTTAAAGGAGCGGAACGTGGATTCCCGGGATGATAGGAATCATCGATTGTATGTATTTGGAATGGAAGAATTGCCCCACTGCTTGGAGAGGGCAATATTCACGTGGTTTTACAAAGCCCACAATCGTTTTAGAGGCTATAGCTTCTCATGATCTCTGGTTATGACATGCATTTTTTGGAGCTCCCTATACTTTAAACGATCTCAATATTCTTGATCGATCACATGTTTTTGATGATATAATACATGGTCAAGCTCCACCAGTGAATTTCTCTGTAAATGGAAATGAGTATCAACTAGGATACTATCTCGCCAGGGCCGGGTTTGAGCCCATTCCAATAATTCTTTTGGATGGGGCCTCAACTTATTTTCTTAACAATTTTATGGTCCATTTATTTTTTAAAAAAGTTTTTAGCTTAGAAAAAAATGAAAAAGCCGAATTTTAGAGTCCAAATTTAAACTTTGGAATGAGACCACATAAATTTCAGGCCTAGCCATGTATCTCGCAGATGGTATTTATCCGACATTGACAACTTTTATCCCAACTATTAAACTTCCACAAACCCCAAAATAAAAGTTATTTGCTAAACTCCAAGAAGGTTACCTGAAAGATGTCGAACGTGCGTTTGAAGTCTTGCAAGCTCGTTTTGCTGTTGTTAAAAACCCGACCTTTTTTTTTTGGATAAAATAAAAATTGGAAAGATTATGAGAGTATGTGTCATACTTCACAACATAATAGTAAAAGACGAACGAGATGGGCAGTATGATGAAGCATAATTCCAACCAATGGAAGGTCGAAACATAAATTTGGATGAGGATGCATGTCATTCAGATGATATGCCTACGAATGTCGAAGAAATGATGGATATTCGAGTAAGTATTCGTGATACGCAAAAACATCAACAATTGAAAAATGATCTGATTGAACATGTATAAGAACAATTTGGACATCTTTTTGGAGTTATTTTTTAAAATACTCAGAATTCCTACATAATTTTTCTTTCTGTTAAGTATGTTTTTTTTTTTTTTTTTTTTTTTTTTTTTTTTTTTTTTTTCCGAACATAATTTTATTAACTTGACGAAACATAATCAAAGTGTAATACATCAGATAACCTTAAAGGAACATATGCATGATAAATTGAGCTTGAAGATAGATTCATCCTCAACTTTGCTAAAACATCTGCAGCCCGATTTGCTTCTCTTGGGACCCAAGTAAACAAGACTTCATCAAACTTACTCTTCCAAAACCAAACATCAAGAGCCCAGTTGTATAAGCCAAAGTTTAGTGATACCTGGTTCACTATATCAACAAGTTGCATACTATCTCCTTCAAAGATAACTTTCCGATGTCCATGAGTCCATGCACTTTGCATTGCCATTATTAAAGCTTGAAATTCTCCTTCTAGCGCAGAGTGTGCTTTCGCATCCTTACTCTGACCGGCTCCTCTGTAAACACCATTGCTATTCCGAAATATCCACCCAACACTTGAAAGCACATTTCGGCTGTGGAAAGAACCATCATAGTTACACTTTATCCAATCATGTGGCGGCCTTTTCCAAGAAACTACCCCAGAATGAATGCTCCTTGTGTGTGTAATCCGAGATTGCTTCAGGTCTGAATTATTCTCCGGAGCATTTAAAAACTCCACTGCATCACTACGCCCATATCTAACCAAATTCCTCCAATGAATTATTTTTCTCTGAAACACAAGCTTGTTTCTACTTGTCCAAAGCCTCCATAAGATCCAAAGCACAGTTTGGTATTGTATCTTAGACTCAATAAGAACATAATCTAGCAACAGAGCTTCTAACTTGGCTTCTACCGGTAAAAAAGGATCTGAAAGATTAGGAGAAACAAACCCAATTGCTCTCCAAACCTGCTGAGCATACGGACAAACAAAGAGGATATGGTTGATAGTTTCATCATGTTGACAACATCGTAAGCATATTGACTCTCTGGTAAGATGTCTCCTTCTTAACATTTCGCCAATTGGTAAGGATCTCGAAACTACTTTCCACAAAAAGTGTTTAATTTTTGGTACTGTTTGCAACTTCCAAATTGTGTTGTTCAGTGTCGCATTACCTGATGGAGTTTCAATTACCTCATTTTCCGGCAAGTGAGTAGCTAACCAGTATGCTGACTTCACTGAGTAGAGTCCGTTCTTGTTGTAATGCCAACCCACCATGTCATATGTGGCTCGTGAACAGATACGGGTAGAAAGTACTAGATGTATATCCTCATCAGAAACTAATTCTTTGATTAGATCTTCATTCCAGCCTGTTCTTGTGGGATTAAACCAATCTTTGAGTAAATAATGGCTGACATCATCGTTTCGTGGAATTGGAGCTCTTGGTGGATGAGTTGATAACCAATGATCTGTCCAAGCATCAATTGTGGTACCATCTCCAACTACGAATCTCATTCCTCTTTTCATTAAATCATGTCCCTGTAAGATTGATTTCCAAGCAAAGGAGCTTTTCCTTTTCACCGTTGCCGTTAAGATGTTACCGGTACCATAGTATCGTCCCCGCATTACTCGAGCCATCAAACATTCCGGTTTTTGCAATAACCTCCATGCTTGTTTTCCTAAAAGTGCCAAGTTAAAACTTTCGTTGTCTCTAAAACCAAGCCCTCCTTCCTTTTTCGGTAAGCATAATATTTTCCATGAAAACCAATGCATACCTTTCCTTCAATCATTTGAGTTCCACCAAAAGTTTGCTAAAACACTGTTTATTTCTTCGCAGATAGCCACCGGTAATTTGAATATATTCATCGAATAAACAGGCAAAGCAATGGCGATGGATTTCAGTAGGACCTCTTTGCCTCCTAATGACAAAAACTGTTTATGCCAACCCAGAGTTCTTTCTTTTACTTTGTCCACCAAATACTGAAACATTTCTGTTTTTTTACTACCAAATTGCTCAGGGATTCCCAAATACTTGCCTCCACCTCCTTCATTATGAATACCCAGCAGTCTTCTCATCCGGCTCTTCACTTGTTGATTAACCATGCTTCCAAATGTTATCGCCGATTTTCTCAGGTTTACTGCTTGCCCTGATGCTGTTTCGTATAAACCCAAAACTCTTTTTAGGGCCATTGCAGACTTGTTATTAGCCAATGTAAAAAAGAGAGAATTATCCGCAAATAACAAGTGATTGATCATCGGGCACCCTTGACTTAGTTTTAACCCTTGAATCGTCCTTGAAACTCCAGCCTGATTCATCATATGCGACAAAACCTCCGCACATAAGATAAAGAGATAAGGAGATAAGGGATCTCCTTGCCGTATACCTCGCTCTGGTCGTATTGATCCTTTTGGCGAACCATTTATCAAAACCTGAAAACTCACTGATGTCACACAAGTCATAATCCAGCTTATCCACTTTTGATCAAAACCCATATGCCGCATAGTTTCCTCCAAGAATTTCCATTCAAGGCGATCATAAGCCTTCGTCATATCGGTTTTCAGAGCCATATACGATTTAGCTTGTCTCTTTCTAGACTTTAACGCGTAATACATCTCATGGGCAATGACTACATTGTCAGTAATCATGCGTCCCAGTATAAACGCTGCTTGATTTTCAGAGATTATACCTGAGAGATGGTGCTTGAGCCTGTTCACCAAAATCTTAGAGATGATCTTGTAACTAACGTTGCAAAGAGATACTGGCCTGAAATCGATCATTGTAGACGGAGAGGATATCTTTGGGATTAAGCATATATTGGTCTGATTATGCCGATGATCCAATATTCCTTGATAAAAAAACAGTAGAATCTCCTTGATGACAGATTGTTTTATATCACCCCAGAATTGGTGATAGAAAGCCCCTGAAAATCCATCCGGACCTGGTGCACGGTGTGGACCTATCGAAAAGACTGCGTCTTCTATTTCTTTTATGGTGACAGGGCGTATAAGATCTGTATTAATCTCTGCAGATACCCTTGAGTTAAAGCCATCAAAAACTTCCTCATAAATATCTGTAGACACCATTTGAGAACTAAAAAGCTGCAAGAAATATGCTTTTGCGATATCTCCAATAGCGTTATCACCTCTGATAACAACCCCCGCTTCATCCATGATTGAAGATAAGTTGTTGCGTATTCTCCTTGTTTTCGTAACAGAATGAAAAAATTTGGTATTTTTATCACCTGAACGAAGCCAATGGTTTCTACTCTTTTGTTTCCAATATGCTTCCTCCTCTGTATAGGCTTGGTTCAATTCCGCCTTAAACACATTCCTTTCAGTAGTGGAAGCTGTAGGAGAACTCATAGCTTTATCCAGCTTATGACGCAATAGCTTGATTCTCTCTTTTGAGTTAATCTGATTCCTTTTTTTCCATTGAGAAATTTCCATGAGACACTTGGAAATTCTTGAAGGCATATTCATCCCATCTCTATCTGCAGCTCTATATTCTGTGCCCCATCCTTTCAGAACCGCATCCTTAAAACCCTCCTTATGAAACATACGTGAATCATACAGAAAAGAGCCTCTCCTCTCTTCTGTTTTTTCCGCAATGAACGTAAGCAAAGGACGATGATCAGATTCTCCCATTTCCAAGAAGTGAGTTTCAGAACATGGAAATTGCAAATGCCAAGCACTGTTAGCCATTGTACGATCCAGAAAACACGATACAAAGTGAGCTCCCCTTTGTCCGGACCAGGAAAAACGATCTCCGATGGACTTTAGGTCTGTGAAGGAGCAAGTTCTCACCATTCTGCGAAAGTCATGAAAAGAAGCCTCTGGTCGTACTCTGCCTCCTACCTTTTCTTCGTTCCCTAAAATCTCATTGAAATATCCAAGTATAAACCAAGGCTCGGTCCTTGTTGTACTGAATCTTTCTAACCGTTCCCATAGGTTGTTACGACGACTAGTTTCAGGATGACCGTACACAAAGGACAAGTAAAACCCAAAACCATTGCATTGAACATAACAATCTACAAGATTTGCAGAAGCAAAAGAAACGGAAAGATTGACAGACTGTTTCCAAAATAAAGCTAAACCACCACTTCGTCCATCAGGAGGGACTGTTACATAATTAAAGAAACCATGCACACAACCCAAATCTCTGATATAGTCATCCCCTTGCTTCGTTTCTGCTAGACAAATGATGTCCAAGAGATATTTTTGATGTATCTCTTTCAGGCGTCGAACCGTCGAGTCATTGCCTAAACCTCGACAGTTCCAACAGGTTGTCCTCATGGCGGCAGTGGTGGTTCAGGGCCCACCTCGCCACACACATGACCAGTCCCGCCCATTTTCTTCTTATTACTACCACTACTCTCCCCATTTATCATCCGCTGAAAATGCTCCACATCAGTCTCGGTATCTTCAAGTTTCCTCTTAAGCCTTGCACCTGTCGGAACTGATTCTACCATTGCTTCACTTGGCTGCCCATCTTCTGCCTGACTCTCTTCTTCATCGGAATCCAAATCCTCTGCATCAACTATCTCCTCAATCCTTTCCCCCTCCGATTGATCCCGGTTTCTATCGGTCACCCTAATTCCATTTTGCTGAGGGATACCGTGCTGCCTGACTCCATTAACGATGTCGCTACGTTGCTGGTTCTCATCTCCATTTTTTTCATCATCATCATCATTCTCATCATCTGAGTGATGAACAAGATCGCCATTTGGAATGAGACACGCACCCGAATCATGAGTGATAATACCACAAACCTCACACAAACCTCTCAGCCTTTCATATCGGAAGCGGAGAAGTGTGTTGAAGCCCTGAGTGAATTGGAAATTCTTTTGAAAACGCAGAGGTTGCGTTACATTCAAATTCAGTCGCACCCGGGCATACTCCACTCTAGCAATCGCCTCCGCATTGTAGTCAATATCCATCAAAAGACCCATCGCGCGACCAATGTGAGCAATCACATACTGGTTCATATATTGTAGGGGAATCCCACGAATTTGAATCCAGAATGGAATGAAGTTCAACAGATCTGGCATCATGTAGGGAGTCCATCTTTGTAGAACCACCATTCGTTCGGCAAAAGCCCATGGTCCCCTCCGTAGAACTGTCTCCATGGATTCTTCAGTCGGAAAAATGAATTGGAATCGTCCTCCATCGATGATGCGTCCGTGGACATCCGGTTGATTCCAAATCCTTGGCAAAACCGCTATGAGCGAACGAAAGATTCTGACGTCGCGGCATTGTGGGGCGTCCAATGAGAATGAATCGATTTTCCGCCGCTGCCTGTTCAACCACATCCACCGGAAGGAGAATTGGTTCATCAAGCGCTCCCAAATCAAGCTCTTGAGTTTGACGGCGGATATTATCGGCCATCTTGTAGATCCAATCGTAAAATCGAAAAGGATAAAAGAGATTTGCAGTAGAATTGCTGGAAAAAGATGAGATGCCTGGTTCTCGAACTCTTCCTTTAAATAACCACATCGCTCTACTTTCCTTTGAAAAAACCGCATCACGTTGAGAGGAGGTGTTCAACGTGGGACTAACCGCCCAGTAGTGGAGCAAATCTTCCAATTCTCCCACTACTCCGACGAGAAATTTTGGAACCGTCACCCTTAGAGTGAGAATCGCCGAAATCGCACTAACCAGCATCGCACTAATCGCACTAATAAATCTTTTACTTAATTTACTGTTAAGTATGTTATATTTTATGTTTTGTTCATAAATGAAATTAAAATTTACAAAAAAAATTTCTTTTTCTTTAACACCCCAAAACAAATAATTCTTAGCAAAAATACTTAACACAGTTTTCATAATAAAATATATGTTAAAGCACCTCTTTTAAACATCATGCATTCCGTATGCCCTTATTACTTGGTAATTTTTCATCCAAGTGCGATCGGATCTGGGTTTTATATTATTTTGACGAACCCGTCGTGTCCGTGTTCCATCTAGCGAAGAAACTCCCAATCAAGTTGAAACCTTTTGGTCAAAACCCTAATCAAGATTCTCTTTCCGCTTTCGTTTCATCTTTCTGTCAATTTTCGATTGGCCTGAGTGCGACTCCTTCTCTGTTTGATCACTCAATCGTATCTCTTCAACTGCAATTTGTGAACATCGTCGGTTGTATTTTTCAGAAAGACCGAAGCTTTTCTTCAATTTCGAGCGGATAGAGTCAGGCGGCGATGTCTTGGTCTGGTCCTGAAGATATATATCTTTCAACTTCACTCGCCAGTTATCTCGATAGTAATCCGTCTCTTTCACTCTGATTTACACACTTGTTGAAGCTTATCTATGTATGTGTGTGTGTATTCGTGGTGGCTCTGATTGCACTACGGGAGCTTAATCATGCAAACAATTCAGTGCTAATTGCGTTTGATTTTGAGCTCTCAATTTCTGCGGCGTTATTCAAAGCTTGTCAATTTTGCTGTTGTTTTATCGCAAAGAGACACTCAGAGATTGAATCTTGGAAGCTTTTGGGCCTAATTTGTCTGTTCATCAATTATTTCTGTTAACCTTTTAGCATGCATGAGATAAAACATGATCTTATTGCTGGCTGATTATTGATTCAACTTAAGAAGCATATACTTAAGAGTCCAAATTCGAGTTCTTTTTGACATTGCTTGTTTGAATGTTCATGATCTTTGATCTTTTTGCATATCTTGTTGGGATGGTTAGGTTTGCTTTTGAATATGAATCATTGTGCACCAGTTACTTAAAGGATGTAAGCTCTGTTCTTCGTGATGCAGGAAAGCTGCTTGTGCTGCTTAGAGATGGTAGAAAGCTAATGGGAACGCTCCGTTCATTTGATCAATTCGGTATTCACTCTTCTCTTCTCATTCTCATTCTCCTACATTTATGGTATTGTTAGTTGTTACTGGGAGAGAGATTAAAAGCATGCTTTAAATATAACAGCCAATGCGGTTCTAGAAGGTGCTTGCGAGAGGGTGATTGTTGGTGAACAATACTGCGACATTCCTTTAGGCCTCTATGTAATCCGTGGAGAGAATGTTGTTCTCATTGGTGAGCTGGTAAGTCTTCTCCTTGTTATTTTGGTTAGTCATCTCACTTTGCTTTACTCATGTCCATTGATTTGGCCTTGAACCATGTGTTAGGACACGGAGAGAGAGGAGCTTCCTCCCCATATGCTTCGCGTCTCAGAGACAGAGATTAAAAGGGTAAGGCAGAAATCACATCACATGTTTTGACTTCCACACATTAGTAAACAAATTGATTGTGTTGTGTGCGTGCTGAATGATGATTTGGTTTTGGGGGAATGTGTGTAGGCGCAAAAGGTGGAGAGGGAAGCGAGTGAGCTGAGAGGAACAATGAGGAAGAGAATGGAGTTTCTTGACTTTGACTAAACCGGATTGTGTCACATTCATTCTTGGCGTGATGCTCTGCTTTGGCTTGCAAGTTTTATGACGAGCCGTTTTTGGTGCGTGGGTTGATATATGTTGGACTGACATAGGAGGTCTCATGTTTCATTTTGGAAGAATATAGCAAAAATAATCTCTGCCTTTACTTTTTTTTTTTTTTTTTTTTTTTGTCTTCGGATCTATTTTACATTTTTAAATAAAATATTGAGTACTGAAAGTCTGAAATCAAGACCCAAGAGCCAAGAGACTTTCCCTTTTAAGAGCTTCTGAAAAAAACTTAACATCTTGCAGCAGCTATAAAGCCTATAAAACCAAACTGCACTAACAACATAAAATAAAATAAAATAATGTAGCAAAACGCTAGAGGACGTGGCAATAGCAGCACATTGCGGAATTTACATGGTAAATATTGTTGGTTTTGTGATCAATCAGGCAGGACTTTGGTTAAAAAAGCAGAGAGCATACATATGATGATATGGCACAAACAAGGACGCACACGTATATATGTATACCTGGAGATGAGTATTCCATCGGGGAGAAAAGGAACGTAAAACGCTCATTTGCACCAACCCGTGAATAAAAATTCAAAGAATGGCTCTATTTCTATGACATCCTAATGTGGCTGGAAGAAGAAAAAAAAAAAACAAAATAACCTTTGGGTTCTTCAATCTTTGTGTTTATCGCCTCCTCAAGTGAGGCGGTGTGGCATATCCTTCGAAGAGATCTAGAACGATGGTCTCGATATCTTCAACCGTATATTTCAAGTAGTACTCAGGGTGTCTTCCACTCTCAATATGACCCCTGAACCTTCCAAGAAACGACCTATAAGCCGGGATCAGATGCTCCGATAGTGATATTCTGAGTTCCTCTCGAAGCTGAGGATCTGGAACAGACCATGTGGACTGAGTCCTGTGAACCTCTTCGAACATTCCGTTGAATGCCTTAAACCTATCTCTCAATGCACTTCTTGACACACCCGATGAGAAACTCCCACTCACATGTAACCCTTCATCTCTCAGGCTGTTGAGTACTCTCACCCACGTGGCTCTCTGGTAGTTTGTAGCCGCGTGTCTGAGTATCCCGGTGAGTTTCCTCAAGTAATGGTCTCCGATCATCTCTCTTAGCTCCGGTGATCCTTTCACTTTCTGGACGATGTAATGGATGTTGTTCATGATGAATATGTGAGATAGAGATGCGTCTCTGTAGTGGTGAGACTTCTCTTCCAAGTTGAAATGCAAGACCACGATTAACCATATCAGATGCAAATCAAACGGAGATTTACTCTCTAGCTCCGTGAAATCCATAACCGGTCTTGTGTTTGGATCAGACCCGGTTGTGGGATTCGAGACGATGAGATCCAACAAAGTTTGCTTGTAATCAGAGATCAAGCTGATGTAATTCATCACATACCTTGTCAATGGATGGATTGTTCCTCCAGTGATGGGAACCACCGAAGGTTCGCGAAGAACAGCGTTCTCGAATTCCGTAAGTATACCTCTCGCTGCTTCCGCTAATCTCGATTGAATCTCAGCGGCTTGAACACGAATCGAATTCGATGATTCCGAGTCGAAGATTGCTTCGATGTCTGGCAACATATCGGTCAACGCATCGTGTAAATCCAGAATCTTGAACAGCTTCTCCGGCGATCTTCTGCTGATGCTTATAGCCTCCGGGAAAGTGAAAAGTCGCAGAGCAGATGACTTCACTGTTTCCATGAAGCATGTCTCGTCCATCGCCGTGCTTATACCGTCGAATAGCTGCTCGCACAGTCTCTTCTCGCTGGAGAAGACGATTCTGATGCTGACCTTCGCTGCACGGATCCATCTTCTGATTTTCCCTTCGACGACTTCCCATTCGAGCCTCTGCACATCTCCGATGCTCATCTTCACGATCCCTAGCTGCTTGAATATTGTTTCCATGGCCGATTTCCGTACGTTTCCGTACACTTGGATGCATTCTCGGGAGTAACCGGCGGCGACCATTCGCTGAACAATTGACCTAAGGTCGGAAACTGCCTCCGGCGATATCAGATCCATCTCGCGTATGCTGCTTGTGGATCTGTAACTGCTCCTTCTACGAGTTAACCGGCTAGAACCGGAACCATCTGGCGGATTCGATTCTTCATCGTCTTCTTCTTCTTCTTCTTCGGCAGGATCATCATCACCTGCAGTTACGCTGCTGTCTTCTCCAATCTCGGTGCGCGAAGAGTGAGAGGAGACTGATTCCTCGAGGAAAAGAGAATCGGGCTCGAAAACAGATGTATGAGAGAGAAGAATGCTCCGGAACTCTTCTTCGAGCCTGGCCATGGCGATTTGGATAGCTGAGTTGGCTTTGACCTCGTGGTCGTCGACTGCAGCAGAAGCGGCGGAGGAGGAGGAGGGAGAAGAGAAGGAGAGAGAAGACAAGGTCCGTTGGATTTCATCGACGGCTCGCAGGAATCGATCCACCTCATCACGATCGCTCTGGAAAATCATCTTCCCTCTCGTTTCCCCAGACGCCGCAGAGTCCCATCGAAGTATAATTCTCTCAGCCGTCTCCAACGTCGAGCCTTCGGAATTTAAACCGCCACTATTCTCCGGCGGCTCCATCTGAAATGAATCAGACACTAAAAAAAAATCAAAATCAAAACAACAAAAAAAAACAGAAAAACAGAAAAACAACAAAAAGTCGAAACCGATGAATCTTTCACCTCCTCCGATTCGATTAGGACTTTGTCAGATGAAAATCTAGGAAAGGAGATTGGCAGATTTATGGAAGAAACCACTCTGATTTTTTTTTTTCTTTCAAATTTTATAATCGAGAAATCGTTTCTTATCGGAAGTCTAGCAAGGCAACAAGCTGTCTGTTTTGTATTGTTTTTTTTTTTTTTGGAAGTTTCTCAAGAGGTGTGGGAAAACGGAAAATTAGTCCGTAGACTTTTTAACTCCTCGTCTGTTTTTGTATACGTTAACAAAATTAAACGTTCCTAATTACTCGCGCCGGCGGGCGACGTAAACCTCCCGGAAAATTTAAACTTCCTGACGAACTATTCGGTGGAATCTAGTCATAAATGCTATTATGCCTAAACTAAAGTCCCACTTTCTCTAAAAGGAGCGCATCTAGATATCCAATCATGTCTTATGATCTTTCATTTTATAGTGGGATCATTGGAGCCAGTGATTTTGGAAACTTTTTGAATCTAAAAATATATCACAAATACAAATTCGACAGATAACATGGTGACATGGTCACACTATGACACTACTTGTGAATTATTTAGCTTCAAAATGTACAAATTAATATAGCCGTTAAAAAAAAAAAAGTGTATTTGTTTCCGTGCTAGTAAATTCGGAAATTTACTTTATACAACTAATATGACGTGGTTGGACCGTGTTTGCAAGGACATCATTTTATATTATCTGACATTTTGTAATCAAATTACCTGCGGATAAGAACGTACACATTTGGTGAAGATTTTCAAATTATTATAGTGGAGATGTTTTTATATATATATATATATATATATATTTTTTTTTTTGAATAGTCGAAAACCAGCTACAATACATGTACATTATCAAACCTCATAATGAGATATGGTTGGTGGACCATACATGACGTTAATTAAGCCGATTAACTAAGTAGAAATAATAAAAGTAGTTATGAATTTTTAGATGATTGTATGTTTGCAAATAGGCTAAGTTAGAAACTTACAATGAGAATGATTTACCAGAATAAAATACTGATAAATACATCTGAAAAAAAAAATGGATAGAGCTCACATGAAAATAAAACAAAAAATGGATGATAATAGAAGATATTTTATTATTATTTTAATTAAAGTATCTGAATTTAGACCAAGAAGGAAAAATCCCTTTTATCAGATCAGCCAAAAGACTTCGACCAAAAAAAAAAAGATCAGCCAAAAGACCGGACTAACCCATTATTACACGCCTGGGTCCCGCATAACAAGTTCGTCAGAATAATGGTCCCTAGGTATCCACGCGATCAACGACGTCGTTTTAATATGGGCTTGGGCCTAAGCCCGGGATGTCAGTAGGAGTGTAGGATAAATAAAGGACAATGAGTATTTTCATTGGCTGTTACAGAAAATAATCATCACAGTGGCGTGATGTTAGTTTTACCAGCTTCTTCTCTATAATTTAGCAATAAAATAAATCGTCCTATAAATAGTTCACTTGTGCCGCACGGTCCCTCTCATCTTCTACGGACAGCTTCTTTCTCTTTCCTCTCTGATTTTTTTTCCCTTTTTTTTTTCTTTTCACCTTTTTCTTTTTTTTTTTAGTTTTTTTTTTTCTCTTTCTTTCTTCCCTTTTCTCGTTTTTCCTTCTTCACCTCGTGAGCGATAGTACCTGAACCTGAACCCTAGCTGAGGGAAAATCAAAAAATTTATTGGGTAAACAAACAGATATCTTTCTTTCTGGCTGTGGAAAAGAAAGAAAAAATGCAGAATCCGAGACTGAAGCAACATCAACAGCAACATCAACAACAAGCTCTGATGCAGCAACAAGCTCTGATGCAGCAACACTCTCTTTACCATCCTGGTGTCTTGGCCCCGCCTCAGGTTTTGTATACCTTATACTCATCTTAGATGTGTCTAATTTCGGTTGAAAATGGAGTTTGTCTGGCTCAATTCCATTATTCGGGTCGGGTTTAGTTTGTGTTTCACAAATATCTTGGTCTTCCTTCCTTTTGGTTATATCTCGCTGCCGAAACATTTGATTGCCGAAAGGTTAGGGTTTCCAGATTGGTTCCTTTTTATCTGTTAAGTTTTAGTTTTTACTGGGTCATCGCCACATATTTCTTGTGATTATTAGCATTAGATTTTCGATACCGAGAAAGATTTGTCTTTTACTGAGCTGATATTTACCTTTTTTAGATGCATTTTCTCGTGGGGATTAAAAAAAGAAAAGAAATGATCTTTCTTCTTGTTCTGTAATCCATTTTTCATCTTTGGCATTTGCAGTTAGAGCCTGTTCCAAGTGGGAACCTCCCTCCTGGTTTTGATCCCAGTACTTGCCGTAGCGTGTGAGTTAATTGGTTCTAAGTTACACATCGCACCATACTTGTGAGTTCATGTTTTAACTCCTTATTAATCATTATAATATTGGCAGGTATGTGGGAAACATCCATACACAGGTCACAGAGCCTCTTCTTCAAGAGATTTTCACAAGCACCGGCCCTGTTGAAAGCAGCAAACTCATCAGAAAGGATAAGGTAGAGAGATTCGAAACCCACCTGTTTCTTTTCTTAATTATCTAAAGATTGTGAAAGCGACTTTCTTATAAACTATCATTCTTTTTTTGGACGAGCATAACTAAGCAATATGCTTTAGGAAATGCTACACTTGTTTCTTTGCTTTAATTGGGTTTCTCAAACTAACTAAAAATGCATCTTTTGTGATTTCACAGTCATCATATGGGTTTGTTCACTACTTCGACCGAAGATCAGCTGCTTTAGCTATACTGTCTCTGAACGGAAGACATCTGTAAGGAACAAACAGTTTTTTAGTAGTTCTGTTCCTCTCTTTATTCTTCCCAATGCTTTCACTTAGGTTATAATACTTGATTTCGCAGGTTTGGACAGCCTATCAAAGTCAATTGGGCTTATGCCACTGGTCAGAGGGAAGATACATCAAGTAAGTTTTCAGTTTTCAAAGAGTTGCACATTTTTGGTTTGTTTTAAGGAGAGTGTGGATATGCTCAATGCTTTTCTGGTTCCATGAGATGCAGGTCATTTCAACATTTTTGTCGGAGATCTCAGTCCAGAGGTCACTGATGCGGCATTATATCAAAGCTTTTCTGTTTTTCCCACTTGTTCGTAAGTTGTCACGCTTGATCAAACTATTTTCTTTTAACGAACTCTACTTTGTCTTGAAAAACAGATATTCTAGTTAAATGATTCTGCTGTACTCAAAACTCTCTGGATTACAAAATTCTCATATTCGTTAAGCTTATCTGCTGAAACAATTCATCTAACTCATAAATCTTTAACTGAGTGTGATATAATTATTCACTTGAAGGGATGCAAGAGTTATGTGGGACCAAAAAACTGGGCGCTCAAGAGGCTTTGGGTTTGTTTCCTTCCGCAATCAACAGGTACTGTATATTCTTTAAATCATTAAGTGTATCTTTTTTTAGCATGAGGATTGTTGGTGGTTTTACACTGATTTTGAATGTTATTTTAATTTGCAGGATGCTCAAACTGCCATTAATGAGATGAATGGTAAGGATTGTATAGAGTAGCCGAGATCTCATCACTTCATTTTTTTTTTTTTTGTAAACTCTGCTTTGTTGATTCTGAAGCTCTTAAAACTTGCATGATACTGTGCCTTGAAAGAGGAGCTCGTGAAGGATACTTTGTTAACCTCTGTTCCAAACGGGCTCAGCTTCTGGTACTGAGATTTTATATCTATTCTTAACACATAACCTTTGTTTCTATCACCTCTTCTCAGGTAAGTGGTTAAGTAGCAGACAGATCAGATGCAACTGGGCCACAAAAGGCGCTACTTCTGGTGAGGACAAGCACAGCTCCGATGGAAAAAGCGTTGTGGAACTTACAACTGTCTCTTCAGGTTGTCTTTCTGTTACTGTATAAATGCTGATTTTAATTTTTTTTAACTTGTTTAAGTGGAGTTCTTGAAACACTTATGAGCTCTGTACTACTAGCTAACGAAGCTACACGGATGGTTTGTTTGTGCAGAGGATGGTAAAGAGACCTTAAATGAGGATGCTCCTGAGAACAACTCTCAGTATACCACTGTTTATGTGGGAAACCTCGCCCCAGAGGTGAGTCCACTTTCTCTAGGAATTTATCATTGTAACTTGGTTCACTCTCATAACAAAGACAGCTCTCTTATTAAGATCTCTGATGAATTACTATATCAGTAGATTCTGGTACCTCGTTACAGTCTTACAGCTTATCTATCTTGCAGGTAACTCAGCTTGATCTACACCGTTACTTCCATGCCCTTGGTGCTGGAGTTATTGAAGAGGTCCGTGTCCAACGAGACAAAGGCTTTGGTTTTGTGAGATATAACACTCATCCTGAGGCTGCTCTTGCTATTCAGATGGGCAACTCTCAGCCTTACCTCTTTAACAGACAGATTAAGGTACCTTTACCATAACTAAACCCTCTCCATAAATTGCATTTTTTTCTGACATCTCTAAAGACGATACTTAGAATGTAATCTGACATTTGATCTGTTATCATTTTGATTGTAGTGCTCATGGGGTAGCAAACCAACTCCACCAGGAACAGCCTCAAACCCACTTCCTCCACCTGCCCCAGCACCAGTGCCTGGTCTATCTGCAGCTGATCTCTTAGCCTATGAGAGACAGTTGGCACTAAGCAAGATGGCTTTAATGCACCCACAGGGTCAACACCCTCTAAGGCAGGCAGCTCATGGAATCAATGCAGCTGGAGCTACTGCAGCCATGTACGACGGTGGCTTTCAGAATGTAGCCGCTGCACAGCAGCTCATGTACTATCAGTAATAAACCTCAGATCGTGGCGCCTATGTCACTTTTCTCAAGTTTCAATGTATTTGCTTTTTTTTCTTGTCTAGAACTTTGATTTTGTGTGTTGTCTGTCTGTCTTCCATCACTTAAGTTGTTCCATATAAAGTTTAATCTACAGTTGTATGCTTAGTTATGTATTCCCATGGGTTGTAAGAAGACGAGCAAAATTACATTCAATAAAAAGGGATTTGGATATCCATTTTATGGGATTTGACATGAATACAAACAGACAAAAGACAACGCAGATGAATCAGTCCGTCTCTAACCGGGCAATGTAGGTGTCATAGAAATTCCCGGCTTTCTCGAGATCTCCCAGCTCAGTGTAACAGTCTGCGATAGCTCCATATGCTTCAGTGATTCCAGAATCTTCTCCTTCCCTCTTTGAGATGGCCAGAACCATGGAGTGATACTGTATGGCCTCTCTATACTTCCCTTGACGTTGCAGCGAGGCGCCTAAGCCTCTCGCAGCCTTCTTCTCTTCGATGGGGTCTCTGAGATTCTGGGCAAGTTCCAAAGCTATCTTGAACTCTGCAAAGGCTTTCTCTGGCTCTTGGTTCCTCAGAAAGGTCTTCCCAGTCTTTAACTTGGAAATCAACTCTTGTTTCTTCGGTTCCACAATGATTTCACTCTCTGGGATTCTTGCTCCCACGGGGGCATAACTTAAGCCTGGTGCATAAGACTCAATTTTGGCTTGTCTCCTAAGCGCTGCATTAATCTGCCGTAGCTGTTCATTCAACCTCTGTAACTCCCCTCTCCTCTGCCGAGCAAGCAACCCTGGTTAGTGCACCACAATTAGTGTTATCAAAACCCCAATGAGTAGAGTTCGTAGAAGCATATACATATAAGAAAGGGCACATTACTACCTCCAACAGTGGCTCCAACAAGAGCGACAAGCGACAAAACTGGCATACTGAACATGGAGCTCTCTGGCTCACATACCTCAGCAGCCAAGGCTTCAAGTGGTGTACCCATCAGTAGGGAGTTTGTCAGCAACATTGCCAGCACAGGTAATTTGAGCTTCCCAATTCCCTGCCACATCTATGTCTAAAGGTTACTATCACAATGGAAAACTTGACAGCAGAGGAAAAAAACTGAGTCAAAGACTATCCTGGTATTCAAGGAGTAGAAAGCTCATAGGTTTTAGCTGGATATAGCTAAACATCCCGGAACTCACCAACATACCTCAAAAGCTGACAACTTGTCGAGAGTTTTGACGCTGGCAAATGGAGTTTGTAAGATTTTATTGCTTTCACAATCCTTGAGTTTAATCTTGGAGATAGGATTATAAGCCCCATGCTTTGTGATTACAGAGTAGCCAATAGATGTAGAAATCTTTCCATTCTCTGATAAAATTAAAAGCAACAGCGGAAATTAGATGACTTTAAAAGCTACCAAGTATTGGTCATTTCATTTGACTGAAATGTCAAATGAGCTAACAAGACAATATGACAGACGCGAGCTTGAACTAGTCTTATAAATGCAAACACAATCAAGAGTAAGAAATCACTCTAGAGGAGAAACATGAATACTACACATTAATGTCATCATATGACAAAATTCTGAAAATAATTCACCCAAAGTAAACCATCTTCCCCGTTCCTTATCCTAGACTAGCAACTGAGACTTTGAATTGTAATCTGATTCAGCTAGTGAACGATGAGCTAACCTGGACCTCGAGATTTTTCGAGCGGCGGAGGTCGGCCGCCGGAAGTATGGGCGAAGGAGGAGCAACACCGGATAAGCGCCGCCATCTCTGAAGACTGATGCCTCTCTCTGACTGTTGAGGATAAAACAACGCCTTGGGAGCTTAAATGACGTTGGAGTTTTTACTCGTTAAACTAATCGCTAATTGGCTAATTGCCGGTTAATGAATTTAATTACCACCCCTATTTTTTTCTATTTTAATTACACATATGCCCTTTAAATAACCTTGGAAGCTGAAACGCAGCGTTTTAAACAGCTTTTCCTAGTCTAGTCGCGTGACTGTTCCTCTGTGTGACTGTACTGTATTTTTCCGGCGGAAGTCTTCTTCCCCTAGGCGGAGGATTTTTATAGGGTTTTAGTTTTTGAAGGGTTAAAAAAAACCCGGAGCTCATGCTTTGCCGCGCTTCTGCTACTCGAAATTTCTTCTAAGATTTGAAGCTATAAGACTCCTCTTTCTTAGGTTATTTGTTTATAGCATTTGGGGTTGGTTTTCGTTGGTGAAGAGATGGACATGGATATGGACACTTCCCCTAGCTTCTTCGATCCCGAGGTTCTCAGTGTTAGGGATCAATTCCGTCGTTATCGGTAAAAATCTCAGACTACCCCTTTTTCGATTTTATCAACTATTCTCGATTTTCGCTTCGATTGTCTAGTCATTTTGGATTTTTAGGTGGTTTTTTTCCTGGGTCATCGGTTGATTGTAAGCGTATTCTAGATTGGCTGATTGTGGAAACATCTGAATGCGATTGTTTTCGAAAGGTCCGGAATTTGTTTGAGGTTTTAGATGTTCTCTGATGAATCGAATCTCGTTAAGATTTATGGTTTTAGGTCATGAAATGTGCGTATGAATTTAACTCATTGATTAAGATGAAGAAAAGTAGCTAGGTATATCAGTCTCGAAAACGTTTTTGTTCTTTGATGCGTATTGTTTAACCACTTCTTTGCCTGCTTGAGGTATAACATTTTGATTCCCATTGTATCTCAAATTACACTTTCAAATGCAGGAAGAGGCACTCTACATCGCCACATGAGGAAATCTTGAGTCCAAATGTCAGCGAGAACAGATTACTGTATGATGGCCATAACATCCATAGTCCAACAAATACAGCTTTGCTTCTTGAAAACATCAAAGAAGAGGTTGACAACTTTCACACCGATCATTACGAAGGAACACCTGCAAACCCGCTCTCTGCTTCCAGGAGGGAAAATGCTGGAGTTCTGGATGCTGATAATGAGGTTTTGTTTCGTGGAGTGGAAAGTCAATCACTGAAGGCTTGCAAAATTGAGAATGATGAGTTGGCGGAGAGTGGAGATACAACGTTTGCTCTATTTGCTTCTCTATTTGATTCTGCTCTTCAAGGTTTGTATGATATATCAATCTTCATATAAAGTATGTGTATATACATGAACACGGAAATATTTGGTGTTTTTGTGCATGCGGGTGTGGTTCTCATTTTTTCAAAATTCTCAACTAACCAATGTTCCTGTTTCTAGGTTGTATAGTTGTTGCATTGTAATTGTGGGCTTGTAGGATTCCATTTACTTAGTTATTAGAGTCCCATTTATGTCTGGTTATCTCTTACTGTAATTATGACGTCTTGGTTCTGCAGGACTGATGCCCATTCCAGATCTAATACTGCGACTTGAAGAGTCATGCAGGGATGTTTCACAATCAATTAGGTATGCTTCTGGCTCTTAGAGTTAAACAGTCAAACCTCTTCAACTTTAAGCTTTTCTTTCTTGTTTAATGCCTTTTCGGTTATGTACAGGTATGGATCAGATATAAGACATCGGGTTGTGGAGGATAAACTTATGAGACAGAAGGCTCAGCTTTTGCTTGGTGAGGCTGCCTCCTGGTCACTTTTATGGAACCTATATGGAAAAGGTTAGGAAACTCAGCTCCATCTGTCTATTGTTTTAGGCGTTTTGGAACAGTGTGGGCATTTTATTCATTTTGATCGCCAATGTCTGTTAAAGCTCTGTGTCATGTAATATTTTCATGTCTACCTAGAGGTACGATTATCAATGACATGTCTTTTGTTCTTACAGCTACTGAAGAAGTTCCCGAGGAATTGATTATGGTAATGCGCTCTTTCTTAGTCCTTTTTCAAATGAAACTATTCCTATTTGTTACATCTGACGCATGGACTCATCTGACTTTGTTTAATGTCGGCAGTCCCCATCAACATCTCATTTGGAAGCTTGTCAGTTTGTTGTAAACGACCACACAGCTCAGCTATGCCTTCGGATAGTCCTGTGGCTGGAAGAACTAGCTTCAAAATCACTTGACTTGGAAAGGAAGGTGGCTATTCCAGTATATTCTTTTTAATTTATTCCAGTATATTCTTTTTAATTTATTACTTTACCGATGCAATTTTCTCACGATACGTGATTGGTTGATGTGGTCATTTTTTCCTATTCCTAGGTAGAGCTCATGCGTAGGATCGTTAATAAACTCACTAATTGCAGTCCCGTTCCTTTAAATTTCATTATAGTGAGAAGAAACAGAAGTTGAACAAAACGGTTGCTGCTTTTTCTTCTATAGTAGACTTTGCTCTCCACCTAGAGAAATGTTTAATCTAGTTGTATATAATAAGAATCTGAGGAACTCCATTGGGAACATCTCAGGAACATTATTGCTTGTGAAATCAGAGTCATGTGTTTGTGTTTCCTACTTGTCATATAGTTTAGGGTGTTTTTTACTAGTCTTTGTTCAACTTAAGTAAAGAATTGCATGGCGAACCCTCAAATTGATAGAGTTGATTAACACTCGATTAGAATTTAGTCACAAGGAAATATTTATGTTCTCAGGTGCGGGGATCTCATGTGGGTACTTATCTTCCTAGCGCTGGAGTGTGGCATCACACACAAAGATATCTCAAGAAAAATGGCTCTGCTGCTGACACTGTACACCATCTGGATTTTGATGCTCCAACTCGTGAATATGCTCGTCTTCTTCCTGATGATAATGTAAGTTTGTTAAGCTCTGGTTGAAGATAGGTTCGTTTAATTTTTAGTGCTGATGGGCATGTTATACCTTTGGTTATATTTTTTCATTTCGATGTGAAGGTCGTAACTACTATTTTATTCTTGTTGTCGCTGTTGGGTAAAATTAATATTTACAACTTTTCTTTTGTAGAAACAAGATGAATCTCTTCTTGAGGATGTTTGGACGTTGTTAAGGGCAGGGAGAATTGAGGAGGCATGTGATCTCTGCAGGTCCGCTGGACAGGTAATATTTACAAGGAATATAAACCTGTTAATGTAATGATTACAAAGGTGTGCAGCTATAATGTCGACTTATATTTATACTTTGGCAGCCATGGAGAGCTGCAACTTTATGCCCTTTTTCTGGAATGGACATGTTTCCTTCTGCTGAGGCACTAGTAAAAAATGGGAAGAATAGGACTCTCCAAGCTATCGAGCTGGAAAGTGGCTTTGGCAATCAGTTGCGTCTTTGGAAATGGGCTTCCTACTGTGCATCAGAGGTAATATGAATTCTGGATAGCTGTGTTGCTTTCTTAGTGAAATAAATTCTTTTTTTCCATATCAGAGAAAATTAAACATTTTTTTTTTTTTTAATCTTTGTTTCTGAAGAAAATCGCAGAGCAGGATGGCGGCAAACACGAAGTTGCTGTTTTTGCAAACCAGTGTAGCAACCTGAACCGCATGTTATCAATTTGTACCGACTGGGAGGTAAAACATGCACTTTGTATGATCAAATTTTTATGTAGCTTATTTCAACATTGCTTCCTTGGCTGCCGTTTTTATTCTTAAAGTACAAATATCAACATTTTTTTATTGGTTGTCATGCCAAAACTCTCAGCAATATATTTTAAGTTGCTTCTTTGAAACGTCAGTTCTCTTCTTAAGTTGTATAGGCCCCACCCTGCACGTGTATCCCAATTGAATTGAATTGTCACTCATGAGATACTTGGTCCTTGTTTAAATATGGATTTGCAATATTGCCAATACTTGTTTTCATCTCTACCCTTCCTATGCACAATCTTTGAAAAACTGGAAACTGCTGTAGTCTCTAACATATTTCGTAGCTTTCCATGTGCTGCGTGCATTGAAATTTTCTTATCCTCCATTGTGATTTTTCTGCAGTCAGCTTGCTGGGCGATGGCAAAATCTTGGCTTGATGTTCAAGTTGATCTAGAACTCGCCCAATCAAAGCCAGGCTTGACAGAAAGGTTTAAAAGCTGCCTTGATGAAAGCCCTGAAACTTTGCAAAATGGTAGTCAGGCTTCATTTGGGCCCGAAGATTGGCCCCTCCATGTTCTAAACCAACAACCCCGTGACCTTCCTGCTCTTCTTCAGAAACTCCATTCAGGGTATGCATGCAACTACTGGAAATTTTTCTTTTTGTCTTCCCTGTTAAGAGCTACAGCCCAACGTATTGTTTTGTTCCTGGCATAGGGAAATGGTGCATGAAGCTGTTGTCAGGGGATGTAAAGAGCAGCACCGGCAAATTCAGGTAAGCTTAGATGCCAAATATTTTTCCATCAAGCTATATAAGAACCATATGTTATTGGCATAGTCATCCCTAATACTTTCTTTTGCAGATGAACCTTATGTTGGGGAATATCTCACATCTTCTTGACATAATATGGTCATGGATAGCGCCCATAGAAGACGATGAAAGCAACTTTAGGTAATCATAGTTTTTCTTGATAGTTTCACTGTATTAAATAATTCTATGATATAGTGTTCCTTTTTCATTATTTTCTTTTGGATTAACAAAAATTCCCAACTCAGGGAGGCGGTAGGGGTTTCTAAATGGCAATACCTTCTGCATATTTTCTGATGTTCCCTCTGCATATTTCTTATGTTCCTTCTGCATAGCGAAGAAAGATAGCTTTATTTGTGATTTGACTCAATACGTTATGCATCTGGCAGGCCCCATGGCGATCCTCATATGATAAAGTTTGGTGCCCACGTGGTGCTTGTTCTTAGGTATATGCTTGCTGATGAAATCAAGGACAGGGAGAAGCTCAGTAATGTTGGTGATCTTATTCTTCATATGTGAGTCTCTTCGAGTTGGTTCCTCTGCAGTAACAGAGTGCATTTATGGAACTTAAATTACTCATTCATGGATACACTACATGGATATTTTGCTCAGCTGGCTTTTTGTGATATGCTGCTAGGTATGCGATGTTTCTATTTTCAAAACAACATGAAGAGCTAGTAGGTATTTATGCTTCTCAGCTTGCTCGTCACCGTTGCATTGAACTTTTTGTGCACATGATGGAGCTAAGGATGCATAGCAGGTAACTTCTAATTATCGGTTGTTGGATGATATATATCTGAAGAGAATCTTCAACATTGCATTTTGTGACCCTCTCAACTAAACATTTATGTTTGCGGACAAGCACCCTTTGCACTTAAGTGTATCGCATAAAGTAAATTCTTTGACATTGGCTTCCTTCTACCCTGAAAAATAGCGTACATGTGAAGTACAAAATCTTCCTTTCCGCTATGGAATACTTGCCTTTCTCTCCTGTGGATGACTCCCAAGGAAATTTTGAAGAAATAGTTGACAGGTATTCAAATGGTCTACATTTTTTCCTGGCTAATTATATGGTAATAGTGAGATACATGTTACTTTATTAAAGCAACTTTATGGAATATTCACAGGGTTTTGTCTAGATCCCGGGAAATCAAACTTGCAAAATATGATCCCTCAGTTGATGTTGCGGAGCAGCATCGTCAACAGAGTCTTCAAAAAGCGGTAGCCATTCAGTGGCTCTGTTTTACACCTCCATCTACTATAAAGGATGTCAAGGATGTTACTTCCAAATTACTTCTGCGATCTTTGATGCACAGGTACAGTCAATACACTGACACATGGGAATACACATGTACGCTAATTTGCAACTCTGTTATCCAATTTCTAATTTCTTTATGGAGAAGTAATGTCGAAACTCTTGGCCTGGATGGCCTTTTACATATGTTAAGTGTCTTCCTCCAGTTTTATCTTCTTTCCCTTTTGCCTCTGTTTCATGGTATTATTTATTTTTCCTCTCTCCAGCAACATACTTTTCCGAGAGTTTGCTTTGATTGCCATGTGGAGGGTGCCTGCAACTCCTGTGGGTGCACACACACTTCTTAGTTTTCTTGCTGAACCTCTGAAGCAACTCTCAGAAAATCCAGATACCCTCGAGGATTATGTTTCCGAAAATTTGCAAGAGTTCCAAGACTGGGTATCCTTCACTGCATTTTTACTTTTGGTATTCCTTTAATTTAAACTTTCAGTGTCTAAATAGCCTTACATATTTCTTTGTCTTTAAATAGAATGAGTATTATTCCTGTGACGCAAAATATCGCAACTGGCTCAAATTCCAATTAGAAAATGCTGAAGTCACTGAATTGTCAGAAGAAGAAAATCAGAAAGCTGTTGTAGCAGCCAAAGAGACTTTGGACTCTTCTTTGTCACTGCTCCTCAGTAAGTGCGGCCATGCTTTATAATATATGGTTGACTTGTATTCAAGAGGAGCAGTTTTTACATTTGTTAAAATTGCTGTTAAATGTGATAGTTTTCAACCTCATTATACAGGAAAAGACAGCCCCTGGTTGACGTTTCTCGAAGACCATGTATTTGAATCAGAAGAATATATGTTCCTTGAGTTGCATGCAACTGCGATGCTCTGTTTGCCTTCTGGTGAATGTTTGCGCCCAGATGCCACTGTTTGTGCAGCATTGATGAGCGCGCTTTACGCTTGTGTCAGTGAGGAAGATGTTTTAGACCGCCAGTTAATGGTACTCCCTTCATCCAATGTTTGTTATTTTTATTCGTTATCCTTGCTTTTGCCCTAGCGCTATATACAAGTGTGCATAGTCCCTGGACGCAAGTTTTTTTTCTAAAAAGGTTATACAAAAGAATTGGAAATTTCCTAAAGATGTGATTTAATCTCGATATTGATTTAAGGTAAATATATGTTGATCTTTACTGCAGGTAAATGTATCGATTTCATCAAGGGATTGCTACTGCATAGAGGTCGTACTCCGGTGTTTAGCAACTGAGGGTGATGGACTTGGGCCACATCATGCAAACGACGGGGGTATCTTAAGTGCAGTTGCGGCAGCTGCTTTTAAAGGTTGGGATATCTATGGAACATATTTCTTCTTCACTGTGGTTTACCTCCTATCTCCATATAGAATCTGGAGATGAAATCACCAGCACCAATAAAACAAGCAAAATTTAAAATTTGACTGCAGGTGAGCTTACCCGGTTCCAGGCAGGTGTTACAATGGATATATCCCGCCTAGACGCATGGTATTCAAGCAAAGAGGGATCGCTTGAAACACCTGCGACTTACATTGTCCGTGGTCTCTGTAGGAGATGCTGTCTTCCGGAGCTTGTTCTTCGATCTATGCAGGTAAAGCCGCTTCTAGATCTCAGTAGATCTAGAGCACATATTAGTTTTTAACAATGCATACCTGTCTGCGGACTTGGAAAAAGTGTCTGATAATCTTCTTTGTAGGGAAGAAAAAGTCTTTGGTCTTTTACATTAGTAAGAACTATAGAAAGCATATTACTGTGTTGTTGAAGTTACCCCCACTAAACAACTTACTTGCAGGTTTCTGTTTGTCTAATGGAGTTGGGAAATCCACCTGAAGATCACGATGAACTGATTGAGCTCGTGGCCCTTGATGAAACTGGTTTTCTCTCTTTGTTCAGTCAGCAACAGTTGCAGGTTAGTAATGCTCAATTCTTTACTCCCTTAAGAACAAAGCCAAAGGCTCGACCTCTTTTAATCTATTTTTGAAACTGGTTATCCAACTTGTAGCATTGTTGGTTTTTAACAGCTTAAATCTAGTGGTTTGCCTCAGATATCTGTTTGCTTCATTTTCTGCGAAACATCACCAGCTATATAGTATTGAGAGATCTTATCTGCTTATGAATCCTATAATCTTAGTAACTGAGAAACATCTGATCGATTTTGGATGCAATACAAATGCAGGAGTTTATGTTGTTTGAGAGAGAGTATCGTATGTCCCAGTTGGAGCTCCAGGAGGAACTTTCATCATCTTGATATTGCCTCACCTTATAACCCAGAGACAGCTTCTTCCTCACTGAATGCCCAGAGAGAGTGCATATTCTGGTCGTGTAAATTACGATGTAGCTCATGTTTTTCCAGACCATGGATTTCAGTTATCAGATTTGATGTATACAATGAGATAAATTTTGTTGACGGCTGAGAGATCAAGTTCCATTTAGTATACCATTTATTAAAGAGTTGATTATTATCATTCAGAAAACCATTTCCTCTCACATGCTTTCATAATATAAAGTTACAAACAGCGAAATAAGAAACAAAAGCCTCACAAAGTCCAAGCATTGTAATCACTGTTCTTGAAGTATAACTATTTGTTAATGCACATTGACAGTATTTGACTACTGTTTGTTTGGTTGTCTTATTTCAGTTTCTGAGACCAGATATGTCGGGTTTTATTTTGGGATCAGAGCATAGAGCGAAGTCTCTCATCCTCAGTCTTAACATGGTTTCTGGTTATGTCATTAAGGGTGGGACAACCAGAAAGGGCCATAGTAATCTCAAACTCGTTCTTTAACATGTCAATCACTTTTCTCACTCCATCTTCACCTTTAGCTGCAAGCCCATACACAATAGGCCTCCCTATCTGCATCATCCAACCAAATACTGTCATCACATCAACCTAAGGAATGTATGCTAACTACAAAACCCACAACATTCAAAGCTTACAAGAACAGCTTGTGCTCCGAGTGCCAGGGCCTTGAAAACATCTGTTCCTCGTCTCACTCCTCCATCAAACAAAACCGGAATCCTACCTCTAACAGCATGAACAACCTGCATTTTCACACCGAAAACAAAGAAAAAAATCAGAAAAAGTTGTTTCTAAAGCAAGCTTTGATGGGTTTACCTCTTCTAAAACAGTTATCGTAGCTGGGGAATAGTCGAGCCCCATGGTTGGATACCACTATTCCTTCTACACCGGCTTCAACAGCCTTAAGAGCTGCCAATATCATCAAACAGAACAATGTTTCTTTTATATGCCTTTTGAGTTTCACTATAGCCTATATATATATATGTATCCGAGAGTATGAGACATGAACCTTACCGTCTTCACCGGTGAGTATCCCTTTCACCAGAATTGGCAACTTGGTAATAGATCTCAACCATTCGATGTCCTAAAATCATGCAGTGGAAACATTATAAGGAATTCACTCACATTGTCATGGCAAATTTGTGTTTAGTATTCAAGGACACAAATAGAATCACTTCACAAAATCATTTTACCTTCCAATTTAAAGAAGCATCAAATGCACGAGAGGCAAAGGCTTCAACTCCTGAACCTTCACTCAACAAAACTGATAAAGTTTCACTTTTACACGAACCTCAATCCAAGCTCTACTTACAGGTTGGACTTGGGTTTCAAATAAACCTTCGAAATTCCTCAGCTTCGGGGATATCATTCTACACAAAGAATTTCAAAAACTACGTTTTATTAGATAAGAGTAAGTAAAAGTAGGGAAGGGCTTCTTCTTGCAAGATAAAAGTTGCCAAAAAATCTAAGGGTAATGAGAGTGTGTGTTAGTTACTTGTTCTTTATATCCGCTTCCCTTCTGCCAAGTTTAGGAACATCAACAGTCATAACAATAGCCTTGAATCCAGCTTTCTCAGCTCTTCTCACCATCTGAGCAGTTACATCTCGTCTCTTGTACACCTACAAAAGATATCAGAATCATCCACTATGCCTTAAGCCTAAACAAAGGAAGCACATTCACGGGTAACAAAAGCAGGTAAGAAAATCCAGATTGTGTGCTTACATATATTTGAAGAAACCGAACAGCGTTACAACTACAAGCAACCTCCTCGATAGTGCATGAAGCCATGTATGATACTATCTGAAATTCAACATAGCAAAAAAAAAAATGCTATATACATCATCATCATCATCTTAAGAACACAAACAGTGAAAAACATAGATTCCAATAAACACACTTAGTACCATGATAGTGTTACACGCAGCTGCAGCTTTCGCAGTGACGGTTTCTCCTAACATAAAAGGAGAATCAAATCATTGCCAAATCCAAATAGACCGTTGATATAAGTTATGAACGAACACAGACAAAACAGAGACCTTCTGGATGAGCCAGCATATGACATCCTGTTGGAGCAATCATGATTGGTGCTGAAATCGGGTAACCCAATATTCTAGTAGACATATCTATTTTGCTGACATCAACGAGAACCCGAGGCCGAAACCTTAACATCAAAGCCACACAAGGCACTTATAAAAGAGTGTAATCTCTATACTATTAATTGAGAAGTACATCTTTGTTTTTGGACAAAAAAACCATCCATCCTTATGAACAAAATCTGTTTGGGAACAGGTATATCTAGGGTTAATTTAGTAAAAAAAACTTAAAACCCAATGTTTGGACGCGGACATAGATTCCACTTAAATCAAACCAGTTTGGTTTTCTTAAACCAACAAACAATTGAACCATAAACAATCGATTTTTTCCTGTAGATAATAACACAATCACATATTTCCGTTTTTGCAGCCCTTTAGAATACATCCATAAAAGAAATTTTACACTTTTGCTAGCGAGATTTCCAATTTTAAGAAAAACCCTACTACTATATAATACGTGACCCATCATCAATGAGCCATAAGTCGAATCAAGTTTACAAGAGCATAGCAGTGCAGCGCGGGTGGAAGCAATTATGAACAAGTTTACAAGAGCATAGCAGTTTTTCCAGAAAACAGCATGGTCCCAAGTTTTAGCCTTTGCTCTGATAAAAGAACTTAGATGAGAAACTGAAAAAAAAAGGAGAAGCAGAGAGAGTTCATTAAAAATAACCAAAGAGAAGATTCAAGAGTCATAGGCAATAAAGGTTATGAATTGAAGGGATCTTAAGAATTTCCGGAGTGTTTTGGCTCAAAAGGAAGATCATCAATAGCACAACTATTGGCTGGATTTTCTGTCGGTGGTGGAAACATAATCTCATGAAGAAGCATGAGCTGATGAAGACTAAATTTACAAAATGACATAATCAAGACTATCTACCTTCATTTAATCTTCGAGAGACAGAAATCAGAGATATATCATTAAATTTTCAATTTCTATGATCGTCGAAGAAGAAGAAAGAGGCGAGTAAGGGGGGGGGGGGGGAGCTTACAGTGCTGCCAAACGTTGCCGGCAAGATCCCCGGCCTTCTTGGTGGCGTCCGCTGCCATCTTCTGTCATTTCCCAAGCGTATCCTTCACAAGTTCATCGTAATCATTTGTCGATTGATGAAGCTTCCGATTTTCAGTAGATCTAATTTGGAGAGATTGTTTTGAATCAGGTGGAGGAAGAAGGGAAAGTAGAGTGAAAGGGATAAAGAGTAAAGTAGAGTAGAGTAAAGAGTAGAGTTCATTACAAAGAACATGTATTTCGAATCAAGTAGAGTAAAAGACGATGGAGAATAAATGGATTGAGCGGTGGAAGCAATTATGAACATGTTCATCTTCAAAGTTGCAGGGGAAAGGAAGAAAGGTAAAGTTATTCAGTTTTATGTAAAATAAGAATAAAAATTTGGTAAAGTAATATAAAATCAAACAAAGCACATAATATTAAAAGTAATACCAAAGTTGACATATATTAACAAATAATGTAACCAAATCGTGTCGATAAACGAGCATAACACGCAACCTTGCACAAACCACATATATTGAAATGGATAAAGCGGTGAAAAGTAAGGCAGTGGAAAAAATGGGAACATGTCTTCATTTTTATTTTATTTTTAATTTCTAAAATGGGTATTTCCAAGATTTAAAAATAGAATGTTGTATAAAACGAAAACTAATGTACAATATTACAAAATCAAACAAGATTTAAACTAATACAAAATTAAAAAATCATGTAAAAAAATCGTTTCGAAAACGGGAACCAACGTATAACCCCGCATAATGCGCGGATCCACTACTTCAAGGTTGAGAAGCAGATGGAGTCACGGCCATGGAAGCCACGGCGACAGAGAAATTGCCAGAGGTGGAGCTTTCGTCAGAACAAGAAAAATGAATTTCTCCACCAACAGAAAAGAAGCTTCTCGAGTTAGCTTCGCTTATGTGAAAAGCAAATCAAGCTTTAAAAAGGATAAAGAGCGACAGGTCGGAGCTCGGAGGCGTTGTCAAATTTTAACATACTTGACAATTTTAACAACAACACAACAAAAAACACACAACTCTTGAACTAACACTAAAATTAACACATGTTATAAAAAAAAAAGAAAAAACACAAAAAACAAAAACGTAATCCCGCACTGCACTGCTGTGCGGGTCCGCAACTAGTGAGTTATTAAAGTGTCACTCACTAACCAAAAGAAGATTGATATGGGATTTGTTACATGATTCTACGGAAAGCTTCAACATTCTCCTTGAGAGTATGTTGATCCTCTGCTCCTCCGCTATAGAAATCATAGTACATCTTAGGGAGAGCCTGTTTCGCCAGCTCTTGAAACTCACCCACGTTAACGATCTGATCCATCTATCTACAATCTAAAAATATCATAAGAAAAAAAGGAAAGTAATTGAGAATCAAGTAACACTGAATCTACAAGATACTTATTACTCCTCCAACAACTAAACAAGATAATGATCAAATATTCAAGAGGCCGCCTTAATCATTACAGAAACAAGGACCATTTATCGGACTTAAATTCACTCTAACTTTTAACTGATTCGACTGAAGTAGTTTTAAATTACCCGGAACAAGATAATATAGCTACTATCGTCTCAGAACTAAAACCATAAGAATATGATCTAAAGAGCTGACTTTACAAGTGCTCACAAATCTGAAGAATCCAGCGAAAGAAAGCCAGATGCAGAAAATAGACCTATCTACATTTTCAAGTAAATAAAACCGAAGAAAGAACACTGTCGGGACATAATTGAACCTCGTCCAGACCAGAGTCGTCGTCGGTGTCGCAAAACGACATAAATGAACCTCCTCCAGAGAGAAAATAATATCGGCCCATACGGATGAAACTAGTCGGCCCAAAATTGACCCATATAAATTGTTAGTGGATTTAAAATTTATAACGTCGTTGACCATTCAGCGTATCCTACGATGACATGGCAGGCTGAGTCAGCACCGTCAATGACGGTAACAATGATGTTTTGCAATCATCTTCTTCGTCTACCTCGATGAACATGAATCTTCTTAGTGGAGGTTTGTTTGTCTCTAGAGAATGTGAGGACGAGGATGCCGCTAAAATGCGTTGTGATCCTCTGATTAGGATGAAAGATGTTTCCTTGTCTTGCCAGGAGTCTCCGTCTTCTTCTACACGTGATTAGAAGGTTGAGATTCCTAGTGTTGAGGATCACGCTAGTGCTCACAAGTCTGGTGATGCAGAGAATGCTTCGAATGAAAGTGAGACGAAACCTTTTGATCTCTTCTTGAAGACGAAGGCGATTGGACTAAAACCGTCCTTGTTGGACCTGAACAAAGATAAGAGGAAAGAAACTAAGGGCTACGCTGGAATAGTCATTAGACCTGGAATGGTACTTGTCAAGAACCACTTGTCAATCAATGATCAAGTAACTACTTTCTCTTTCCATGTTTCCCTTGTGTTTGCTTATCAGGTGATGCTTTTGAAAAATGCCGTCAGCTTGGTGGCTTCTACCAACCAGGTTATCAAGATGGAGGGTCACTGCATTTTAAAATGATGTGCCTTGGGAAAAACTGGGACTGTGAAACGCGTCGATATGGAGAAACTCGACCATTTTATGGTTCAACTCCACCTAATTCAATCAGCTTGTTGAGAAAGCAATTAAAGAACCACAGTCCCTAATCGCTACAAATTCAAGGAAGATGAATGGAGAAGATGACATATCATTTATGTCACCAGAAATATGTAATTCTGTATTGTTAACTTCCACACATCCACCAGGAAACTTGGTCTCCATCAGGTTAGTGGACTTCACAAAGCTAACGTGTTTGGTTCAGGAAATAATGGTGAAGAGTGAAAAAATCTTAAACAAGTTTCTTCATCATTAACTTCTTGAATCCTTGAATGGTTCAGGACATAGGTGAGAGTGTAAAGTCCATCCGTAGAGGATTGCTGCCAACTGTTTCATTTTCTATCGGAGATTCAGCCAGAGTTCTTGTATGGTGGTCGGAGGGATGTTGGCAAGGCAGAAATGGTAGTCTTGGAGTCTGGAGATGTTCTCCTATTTGGTGGCAAATCCAGAAATGTCTTCCATGGCATCAGATCAATTCATAATAATAACTGCCCCTAAGGTTCTTGTTCAGCAAACAAGTCTCAGACGAGGTCGTCTGAATTTGACTTTTAGGAAGTACAAGAGATTATGTGATTGATGCTGCAACTCTTGTTTTCATGTTTCTCATTTATTCACTAAACACAGCTTGTAAGTAAGAACAGAACAGAACACAACATTACACATCATTATTTCAGACTAGCATAAAACATATTTATTGATCATAGTGAACAGAAAAACAAAATGATGTAGCATTCTCTGTCTTTACTCCTCTAACATGGCTTCTGGTTGCGATCCGGAAGTGTAATGTTGTAATTGTTAAACTGTCTGATTCAGTCTCTGAGACCAGATATGTCGGGTTTTATTTTGGGATCAGAGCATAGAGCGAAGTCTCTCATCCTCAGTCTTAACATGGTTTCTGGTAATGTCGTTAATGGTTGGACAACCAGAAAGGGCCATAGTAATCTCAAACTCGTTCTTTAACATGTCAATCACTTTTCTCACTCCATCTTCACCCTTAGCTGCAAGCCCATAGACTATAGGCCTCCCTACCTGCATCATCCAACCAAACAGTGTCATCACATCAACAGAGAGCTACCTGAAAAATGTATGCTAACATTCAAAGCTTACAAGAACAGCTTGTGCTCCGAGTGCAAGAGCCTTGAAAACATCTGTTCCTCGTCTCACTCCTCCATCAAATAAAACCGGAATCCTACCTCTAACAGCATGAACAACCTGCAATTTTCAAAAAGAAAAAAAAAAAATCAGTTTGCTCTTGAAGAAGAAAAAGTTTCTTCTAAAGCAAGCTTTAATGGGTTTACCTCTTCTAAAACAGTTATCGTAGCTGGGGAATAGTCAAGCTGTCGAGCCCCATGGTTGGATACAACTATTCCTTCTACACCGGCTTCAACAGCCTTAATAGCTGACAAAATCATCAAAAAAAAAGTTTCTTTTTTATATGCCTTTTGAGTTTCTATATATATATCAGAGAGTATGAAAAAAGAATCTGACCATCTTCACGGGTGAGTATCCCTTTAATCAGAATTGGCAACTTCGTAATAGATCTTAACCATTCAATGTCCTAAATTCATAAGGAAGGCAATCACAGTGTCATGAGACGTTTATGTTTAGTATCGAAGGACAGAAATAGAATCAGTTCATACCTTCCAATTTAATGAAGCATCAAATGCACGAGAGGCGAAGGCTTCAATCCCTGAACCTTCACTCTGTGAAAAAAGTTATTACGTGAACAACAAGGTAAGGTTTCAGTTTAACACGAACCTCAATCCAAGTTCTACTTACAGGTCGGACTTGAGTTTCAAATAAACCTTCGAAATTCCTCAGCTGCGGGGATACCATTCTACAGAAAGCGAAATGGAAACATCATTTTATTAGATAAGAGTAAGTAAAAGTAGAGAAGGGCTTCTGAGTGTTAGTTACTTGTTCTTTATATCTGCTTCTCTTCTGCCAAGTTTAGGAACATCAACAGTCAGAACTAGAGCCTTGAATCCAGCTTTTTCAGCTCTTTTCACCACCTGAGCAGTTACATCGCGTCTCTTGTACACCTACAAAAGAACCAATGCCTTAAGCCTAAACAAAGGAGGCACATTTAAAGATGAGATAAGCAGCTAAGAATTCCAGATTGTGTACTTACATATAGTTGAAGAAACCGAAGAGCGTTACAACTGGAAGCAACTTCCTCAAAAGTGCATGAAGCCATGTAAGACACTATCTGAAATTTGCAAGAACAAATAAAGCTATATTCATCACCTTACAAGTTAGAACCCAAACAGTGGAAAACACCTTAGTACCATGATAGTGTTACACGCAGCTGCGGCTTTCGCAGTGGCCTTTTCTCCTGACATAAATGGAGAATATAATCATTTGCCGAACCCAACAACTGCATAGATATGTTAATGGAAGTTATACACCAACACAGACAAACCTTCTGGATGGGCCAACATATGAAATGCTGTTGGAGCAATCATGATTGGAGCTGAGATCGGGTAACCCAATATTCTAGTAGACATATCTATGTTGCTAACATCAACGAGAACCCGAGGCCTAAACCTGAACATCAAAGCCACACAGTTTATTTGAGTGTTGTTTACAGTGTCAGACAAAAAAAAGAATATTGATAATGGATTTGTTACATGATTCTCCGGAAAGCTTCCACATTTTCATTGAGAGTATGTTGATCCTCTGCTCCTCCACTGAAGAAATCATAGTACATCTTAGGGAGAGCCTGTTTCGCCAGCTCTTGAAACTCATTCACGTTAACGATCTGATCCATCTATAAATATCACTAAAAAACAAAAAAACAAAAAAAAAAGGAAAGAAATTGAGAATCAAGTAACACTGATCCACAAGATTCTTACTCCTCCAACAAGATTAAACAGAATCGTTAAGAGGCCCTGTCATCATTTCTTTGATCGTTACAGAAATAAGGACCACTTACCAAGTTAGTTATAGTTACTAGACTTAAATCTTGTATAATTTTAGCTGATTTGACTGAAGCAGTTAATGCATACTTATAAATTACACGAAAGAAGAAAATATAGCAAATACTTTCATAACTTAAAAAACCATAAGAATGTGATCTAAAGAGCTGATTGTACAAGTACTCACATATCTGAAGAATCCAGCAAAAGAAAGCCAGATGCAGTAAATAGACCTTTGAAACCAGGCAAGAAGATCAAAGCTAATTCCTTTCAAGTCACCGAAGAAAGAACACTGTCGGGGATATAATTGAATCCAGACCAGAGTTGTCGTCTGTCGGTGACACAAAACGACAATATATATACTCCAAGTCCTTTTATACAGAACCGAATGGATCGGTCGGACCCTGCGAACCCTCTAGATCTTCCAGAGTTTTTGCCCTTTCTTCAAATTGCTCAGCTTATCCCACAGAGAGAAAATGATTTCGGCCCATATGGATAAAACTATTCGGCCCAATATTGCCCTTTTAAAATCATCCCACGATGACATGGCGTGCTGAGTCAGCATCGTCAATGACGGTGTGCACGGCGAGTGAGTTTCCATTATCATCAACACCTGACTACAAAAAGCTCAGAAACCGAAGAGTCTCTGTTTTGCAAACTGTGTCTACTATAAAGAGGGCACGCACGATCGGATATCTAGTGGCAACGATTCACTTCTATTTTTTACCTGCTAAAGCTACAGTAATTTCAGAGTAAAGCGATGAATCACGGTGAAGCTCGTGGTTCCGGCGGCCGTTCTCCGTCTTATTCCCACAGTGATCATCGTCAGGAAAGCGGAACTCCGGTATTTATACTTGATTATCGTTTCGTATTCTTGGTTCCGAGAATGTTTGTGATATTCTGTTCAGTATTTAGGAATTGGAATCCCTTATTGATTACACTTCACTTGCTTCGTGCTTATGTTATGGATCGTTCGTAAGCAGATTTTTTTCTTGGTACCCTACAGGCTACAACAGTAGATAGGCCTTTCGGTGAATCTTCTGGTAGGAGGAGCAGGGGATCTCAAGGCAGACGAAGATATACACCATCATCATCAGCATGGGTTAAGAAGTCATCCCCAGTTTCCATTGTGGATAGAAAGTCACAAGAGGATGGGATTGGTTCTACTAAGCAACCTGGTGAAGTTGCTGCTTTGAAGATTTCTGGAGATAACAATGACCTTTTGCAATCATCTGCCTCGATGAACATAAATCTTCTTAGTGGAGGTGAGGACAAGGATGTCAGGGATAGCCCCGGAATGCATTGTGAACATCCTTTGAATAGGATGAAAGATGTTTCCTTGTCTTGCCAGGAGTCTCCGTCTTCTTCTACACGTGATCATAAGGTTGAGATTCCTAGTGTTGAGGATCACGATACTGCTCACAAGTCTGGTGATGCAGAGAATGCTTCGAATGAAAGTGAGACGAGACCTTTTGATCTCTTCTTGGAGACGAAGGTGTTTAGACTTAAACCGTCCATTTTGAACCTGAACAAAGATAAGAGGAAAGAAACTAAGGGCTACGCTGGAAGTGTTATTAGACCTGGAATGGTACTTCTCAAGAACTACTTGTCAATCACTGATCAAGTAATTACACACTCTCTCTCTCTCTCTCCCTGTTTCCCTTTTTTTGCATGTGTTTGCTTATCTTTATATGCATCATTTATGCTTGTTTTGCTCTTGAAATTGTGTGTAGGTGATGATTTTGAACAAATGCCGTCAGCTTGGTTTGGGTGAAGGGGGATTCTACCAACCAGGTTATCGAGATGGAGCATCACTGCATTTGAGAATGATGTGCCTTGGGAAAAACTGGGACCCTCAAACATCTAAATATGGAGAAACTCGACCTACTGATGGTTCAACACCACCTCAAATTCCTGTTGAATTCAATCGATTTGTTGAGAAAGCAATCAAAGAATCTCAGTCCCTAGCAGCTGCTACAAATTCAAAAAAGATGAATGGAGAAGATGAGATGCCATCTATGTCACCAGACATCTGTATTGCTAACTTCTACACATCATCCGGGAGACTTGGACTCCATCAGGTTAGTGTTTCAAACAATTTCTTGATTTCATAAACCTCAAAAAGGTAATTGCATCAATAACCTTTTGAATCCTTGATGTTTCAGGATAAAGATGAGAGCTGGAAGTCCATTCGAAAGGGATTACCTGTTGTTTCATTCTCTATTGGAGATTCAGCTGAGTTCTTGTATGGTGATGAGAGGGATGAGGACAAGGCAGAAATGGTAGTCTTGGAGTCAGGAGATGTTCTCCTATTTGGTGGCAAATCCAGAAATGTCTTCCATGGCGTCAGATCAATTCATCAAAAAACTGCCCCCAAGGTTCTTGTGCAGGAAACAAGTCTTCGACCAGGTCGTCTGAATTTGACTTTTAGGCAGTATTAACCCAAAGCTAAGGACCTTTTGTATGGTATCTTGAAACTGTTTTGGAGTGTCTGATCATGTACAAATTGTGGGCTCATAACCTGCTTTTTATATCTTTTGGTTCTTTCTCTAGAAAAAGGAATACATTGGATGTTCATTATAGACATATGGTTCTCTACTAAATGTCTGATTTCTTTTTCTACTATATACAATAAATTAGCACACAGTGTTTATAGCTTAGCTCTAGTTCGGTTTGTGAAGTTATTTCTTTCATGGTTGTTGCTAGGAACAACAACATGGCAGCAGATCATATCAGTTGTAATGTCAGTCACGAACTTGCTGATACTCCAATAGCTGATGCAGCTGAATCTACATAGAGTAACAAGCAAGAGTATATTTTCTTCTTCAATCGTTCTATATTCTCTAACAAAGAATTGTGACTAGACTGATGATCACTTATAACTTTGTCCAGCCATTCGTTTGCTTGCTTAAGTTGTGATAATGTCTCGGCAATATGATTATCTGGCTCCGCTGATCGCGTCCCTTTGGTTTTTCCTTTCTTCTCCGAAAGACTAGCGTGAAATCCATTATCTATTGCTTCTTCCAAGAATTTCAAAAACCAGCTTCTTGTTTCTTGTTTCACAGTGTTTCTCAGTTCTTTTATCTCTTCTGTACCATTTCCCTTGACCCATTCTAGCTTTTCGGCTTCCGTTAGAGTCTTTGAAGACTTTGTTTTGGTTCTGCTTGAAACTAGACTAGCTTTTTTGCCCAAATTTTCAGGCTGTGTCCGTAATGAATGAATATTCATCATCTGGAATGATATATCTTTGGGTGATGCAGCTGTGACCTGTTCTTGGTCAAGGAGACTCTGGAGGGTGAAGAAGTTTCTGAGAGGGGTATGTGGATTCTTTGGTGAAGCATTTGAGCTGAGGTCAGCAAATATACTGCAAAATCATTGTGCCTTTTGATCAGGGACTTTCACAAGACCACTTCTTTCTTCTCTTTGTATCCTATTTACATATATGAGCAGGTTTGGTTTCAAAGTTACTAACCTGATACACTTGATAAGATGTGAAGCAGCCAATGCCTCTCTTTGTGCTTCTGTGGCAAGCAGAGCAGCAACATTTCTCCTTCTCAGCATTCCCTTTGGATTCAAGAAATTATCAGTGATGAGCAGCTCATTGGAATGGTTCGAAAAACAAAAGGAGAGATACAGAGAGCATATAAAGCGTACTTTACCCATTTTTGATAAATTGAGAGGCAGAGAGCTCCATGATACATCCTCAGAAGGATTACTCTTCCTGTTCATGTAGCTCACAGTGGAGCTCAAAGAGAGTTTCTTTGGCTCTGCCTTTGTTGGAGCTGTCGCAGGCCGAGGTTGTGGAGGACCAGATTGACTTGCCTGTGCACAGATCTGTTACTAGCAGCAGGTAAAACCATAATCTTAAGGAGCCTTAAGACCTGTGTGACTTATCAGAGGAACACTAACCTGATCTTTGTGCTCCCTTTGCTTTCCCTTAGCCAATCCACCAACTTTCTTAATCAATCCAGTCTCACTCTCATTGTTGCTACCGCCACTACTCGAGTCTGATCCATTTGTCTTTAAATTTGAAACACCTTTCATATATCTTGAAGCCACACCTGTCTTCTCTTCCTTGATTACAAAATCTTGATGTTTTCTTCCATTCTCTACCGCGTTTGATCTCGCACCATCTCTCTGCTGAAAAATTTGTATTAGAGAACACGTCTATTATAAAAGTAAAAACTCAAGATCTGAAACATATATTGTGTCGTCACCTTCTTCTGTTTGTGATTATCTACTTGCAGAGAAGGTGTTGTCTCACTAGGTACCAACATTTGCATCAAATCTTTGGGATTTCCTACAAAAGGGTGGCGTCCAGAGATGGGTCTAACTCCCACCATCACAGGAACAGGTGTCCCAGCTTCAAGCTTATCAACGTAGAAGAACTGTCCCAATCCCAGTTTGTTGCTCAGGATAAGTTCATTGTCTTCGTTCTTCAATGAGACATATGTGGAGTGAGAAGAATCTGAGACTTTGATGAAAAAGCCTTGGTTTGGCCAAAGCTCTGAGCCGGCTAAAGCAGGGACAATGCTGATCACCTGCAAGAGAACAGACCGATATTCTCCTCGAACCTTGATGTTGGTGTCCATCGTCTGGAGAAGCTTGATTAACACTCTAGGCGTAAGAGAAGCCATTTCTTGGAAATTGAACAGTGTAAGATTGAAATTTACAACAGAGAGAATAAAGAAAGGTTTATGCCTTTGTTTTTGGGTTGGATCCTTTGTTCCTTGATGATGGAGCATCTTCTGTAACTTTGCATGGCAGGTAAGTAACATCATCAAATCTCACTTGACTTTGAAGTCATGTGATCATGTTAGGCTAATGAGGACTTCTTGTCCCAAATTTTCTTGGTGAATGACTAATGTACCCTTGATGGAGTATGAAGGGATGAGTTTAGGAGGAGGGGCTTCTTGGGGATTGCGTATTGGGTTTCGTCGACTTTGATCTCACGTCACTTTCCGAGGAAGATGGAGAAAGTTTTCCTTGCCCCACTTTTACGTGTTGATCACAAAATCAAGATTTACTATCCAAGAAAGTGTAACTTCTTTTTCTTTTGAAATGATCGCATGTTACATTACAATGAAACTCGATTGCTATCATACTGATGCATTCACCTTGTTAGCAACTTTGTTAATTAAAAAAAATGGATGTGTTTCACCAGATTTGTCTTCCATTACTTGATTCCTTCTTATAAAAGAGAAACTTAAATTCCAAAGTTCTGTACTTTCTTTTTTTTTTTGGTTTATGGGTTGTTTGATAATGGAGGAATTAGAATGAAATTATCGTCAAACATTACCTATTATAATTCTTCGAAAGACTCAAAATGGTAAATGAACATTGCCATCCTTTTTTTGTTTGTACTACCAAAAATCAAATCGATATCAAACCGATAAGGACAGGTTTCAGGTTTGATACAATTTACAAATGTAGGCTAGAAACCTCTATCAGAAAGAATACAGAAGATTATCAAAGACAACAGAAACTATTCTCAATGATAACATTGACCCGGAAACAAAGAGCACGTAATATCTCAAGATCATTTATGCCTGCGTTTGTGTATCTTTTACCTTACATTCGCTTGGATCCCGACTTCCTTTGTGAATCTTGGTTTCGAATCATTTCCCTTTGCTACGAAAATTGGAGAGTGAAAAGAATGACCTTGGTGCTGCATTTAACATAAAGCTTATGAGTGAGTTGTATCTAGCAAAGAATCCAATAGTTCAAAAACGCAGCTTGGTTGATTAAAAACTCGGATGCAAGATGTTTAGATTCAACGGTGTCTAAATAATATAGTATAGACACTTGATTCATCATTACCTTTTACAGAAGTTCCTGACGTCTGATCCTCCTTCAGTTTAAAGCTCAATGGTACGTTAGTGCTTTGAGCTGAAATAAGGTACACGAAATTAGATCAGCCTTTATGTATACAAAAAATTAGGCAATGGGATTGAAAAGGTTGTCTACCTTGTTCATTGAATAGCTCACTCTCGTTGAAGCTATCATCAGACGGATGGGTCTGTAAAAATCCCATCCTCGACTTTCTCAAGTCTTCTGATGATCGATTTGCAAGATCTCGTCCATCTTCAGTATCATCATCCCCTTCAGAGGTTGTGGCAGATATCCAGTCAGCCAAATTCTCAGCAGCACGGTTTTTCCTTCCGAAGTTCAAGAGCCTTTTCAAACCTTTAGTCACATCCTGTTGGCACTGATTCTGCGATGGATTGCCAGCAGTGACGCGTTTCTGAGCAGCTCCCCATTTCTTTCTCATTTGAGCTGTATCGTTCTCTGTGTGGCTAAGTGAAGATAAGTTCCAGAAAGCAGGACTACCCACTGGAGAGTCCACTGACGCATCAAGTTCAGATGCCTCGTTTGGATACTGATGATGCTTCACTCGTGAATTCCATGTAACAGGGCTTTCGCCTGGCGAATCAAGAAATGAACCGATGGTTTGATGCCTAGAAGCCATGGCATTAGGTAATTCAGAATTTGAACCAGGGTCAAGCTGAGAGATAGATTCACCATTTGCAACCCCGGTACTACTCCATTCTTCAAACTCCTGACTGAGTCTTGGCTTCTCGTTCTCTGCATCCGTAAAAGCTTCGACTTCCGTGTCATCGAGCACTTCTTCCATCCCCTCTTTTTCCATTTCGTCTGATGCCTCAGATCCTTCTGAAGCCTTTAGCTGCGCATTATCAGGGCTAATATCCATTCCAAGATTGATAACATTTCTCCCGCTTTGACCTTGCTCAATATTCAAAGGTACAGAAAAGTCTGCCAACTCAGCAGCTTCAGCAGCACCTTTTCTGAAATTTGTAGGCCTTCGCAGCTTCTCTTCTTCGGTAACAGCCTTTGGGCGGACAGAGCTTCTCACCTGCGAACGCACACCGTTTTTCCCAACTCCTGAGGCTGGTTGTTTCATGCCTTCCTTCTTGATCTCAGAGAAGTTAGGGACTGACTGTGCAAGAAGTTTGTCTGATTGTCCTCTCCGCCTAACAGCAGTGGGTGTAGAAGCTTTGGCTCCCGAGCGTGAAGCTGATGTAGCAGTGGTTCGAGCAGTCAAGAAATTGTTTTTATGTTGTTGTAGCTTCTTATTCTGGGTGCTCCTGGAAACATCCTCGTCTTCTTCACTTTGAAATGAGCTAATTGGATGCTAGCAAGTCATTACATTTTTCAACTTATTAGAAAACCAAAGATAATATTCCACCACACTCAATAGTTTAAGCTACCACAGGTAGAAGAAAAGGGATGTATGTATACCTGATCCTTTTTAGCACTCAGCCTAGAGTTGAAGTATACAAGCTTCTCTGCACGTCGGGCATTTGAATCAAGCCTCGAAGTAGACTGAGAAAATTTGGTTCTCATCTCAGCATTACTACGATCAAGTGTATCTTGCATCACCTTCAATTTGGCTTCTTTCTCGGTCCTTCTACAACTCCAATCTTCCTTCAGCTTCGCATCTCTTTTCTGCATATATTTCTCATAGAACTTTCCTCTAGAATGATCTGAAAAGCTGATGTCTGGAAATGTTTGCCTCGCGGCGTCTCCATAGTCATTGTTAACAACCACCTTCCTTGTTGGCGGAGTTTTGAACTGGTCTTCATCGTTTGTGCTTAAAGTTGGCATTGCTGGGGTCTTCTGATCAGAAATTTGTGCAGAAGATAGATCATGTGCTACAGGTCTTCTGAGCTGTGAAGTCGCAGCCTGTTCACTTGGCTTTCCAGGTTTACCTCTACGGACAGAACTGGATTGATCCCCTGGCACACGAAGCATATGTTCAGCAAATAGCTTTTCAAGCTCGTTTGCTTTCACTTTCAATTCATCGTTCAGCTCTTGGCTTCCTTTAGATGCTCTTGCCCTTTGGACTTGCTCTGCCGGGGACACTTGGGTCGGAGTATCACTCTCGGAGATATCCGAAACACTATTAATGGCTGAAGTTGGCTTTTTGTAATCCGTAGAACCAATTTCAGTCCTCCTACCCTGCGGCCTTTTCATCTGCTCAGAACCTAAAAGAAGATTGGTGCAAGAAAATAATCAGAGGATTGCTAGATTTTTATCCTTTGTCGAAGTCAAGATATTAAGAATATAAAAAAAAAAAAAAAAAAAAAAAGAGGTACGTAATCACATTGAGAATTAGTCGTTCTCCTAATCTCAGACACAATAGTTAAATAATGAGAAGAATACTTCTACGGTCATGATCATTCCAAGCAGTAGAACACAGGTAATCATAGACGTAGAATATCTCAGTTAAGCGTACAAAATATTGAGAAAGGCAGTGCATGGTGGTTCTTTGATGATCCCATATTCCCGTTGATGTCAATATTGGGGTAGAAGCATAAGAAACAGCTGAAATTATAAAGTAATGCCACACATGAAATTTCTCGATGTAAACGAAAGACCAACACATTTTTACGATACTAACCTCCATAAACCGTTGTTTTTCTCTGGCGATCCTCAACTAGTGGTGATTGCCTTTCTGAAGGTTCTTTTCTAGGAGATTCTGCAGTTCCTCCGTTGTTACGAACACTTGTGGTATTAGATTCAGTACCACCTAATTGCTGTAACGTAGACAATGAATGACTCCGAGGATCCCTAAACTGTATTTTGTTACCGGACTCATCATCTATATTTGCATTCTCTGAGTAATCCAAAATGCCACTGGAGTTCTTCTTCAACGAACCATCCTGAGGATTTCCTTGATGTCCCACTTGATTATCCACGCTCATTGGAACCTTTAAGTCTGCCTCCTTGTCTCTTCGTAAGAAAGCGGAACTTGAATTCTGAGACTCACCTTCGTCCATTCCCCACTCACCAACATTTTTGGAACTACCTGTGTCCTCGTTCCTATGACTCGATCCATTCTGCTCTTTTTTATTGACGCCGACAAATTGTTTCGAAGATATACCGCTTCCATCTTTGCTCGCGGATGATGACGAGGGAGTGCACAATGGACTATCACCAGTACCATCCTTCCTATCATTTCCCAAATCAATGCTCATGTCACTAGCACCACTCCATCTTCGTACCACAACCTTTTCCATGCCTGCAGAAGATGATAAATCAGAAGAGAGTCTTTTCAGCTCAGTGGATTTCGCCACAGCTGCTTTCCCTCCAGAGTTTTCTTTCTGCTTGTTTTCAAATAGGTTGATCCTCTCCTGCACACTGAGCCGTCTCGTGAGTTGCCTAGTCTGACTTGCTAACGGCTCATTTTGCACAGGACTTTTTTCCTCTTCTTCATCCTTTTCATCATGACTACTTTGTGGCTTAAGCTTTGATTCTTGTTGACAGTAGTTGTTTCCTGTTGCGCTTTGCTCTTCCATACCAGTTTGATGTTCCCTATGTTGTTGGGCCCTGTTAGTCGCTAGGTTTCTAGATGGATCTTCACCGAGATCATCAATTGACATATCAGATTCCCAGGACGAACGTATAGCTTCTTCTTCCTGATTGAACCTCCAAGAGCTCATAAGCTCTGGCCTTTTCTGGCAAAGTGCGATAAACTTGGCACATGCTTCACTGCAATAAGTATATCAGACCGAGCATGATCAGAGTATAGATAACTTACAGTTAACCAAGTTGAAAGCCAAAATATTTTTGGAACTCTGTAAATTAGAAAAGCCTATTCTAAAAAGTGAGATAGTTCACAAGGTTGGCTACTGGTAGCTACCCAAAAAAGAGGTGGACTAAAAAGTGAGATAATCATCTTCATCCCACCTAATAGCAGTTCGCAAGCCACCATCAAACCAAACCTACCTAAATTAGAGCATGATGGGTTTCTGTTTATGGAAAAGAGTATGCATCAAAGCCTAAACATGGTACACATAAAACATACATGCGACTATATAAACATGTGGTTAAGGTGATCATAACATTAAACAGGTACTATTAAAAACTTTTAGTATCACAAAAGTCCAAATTTCAAAGAGGGATCACCGGCAGAGGGTAGTAAACCTAGAACCTTGGTTGTATGGTCTACCTAACAAGAATATGCAAACAAGTAAGTGTATAAATTTGATAGCTGCAACTATGAAAGCTAGAACTCAAAATACAGCACCCACCACCTACTCGATTTAACCAGATAAATTACACAAGGCCAGGTATTTGAAAATGTCTTGTCTTCTTGTGTGTAAAAAGGGCTCCAATAATTGCTTACACAAAGACAAGAAAGACCTGACAAAAAATATAGAGGATGTGGCGTAAGGGATGTCTTAACGCTTACTTCAAGCGGTTGGCCCCAAATTGATCAGCAAATTGACTAAGTTCGGAGACAGTGATAGGGTTGAAACCAGCAGCCAATGCACGATTACAAGCAGTTGCTAAGTCCTGTTTAACTGCTGCAAGCCGTAAATCAATAGCTCTCAGTAGCTCCTTCCTAGAAAGGCACACAACCGAGAAAAGATTCAGTGTTACACATTTCAAGCAACTTTGCAAGATTAAGCAGAGCACATATCATGAGAGGTCGAGACTTTACTTTGTCACATCAGCTGCTGGTGTACTTTCTGTGCCATCTGCACCACATAAAGTTTAGCCAGATTATGAGCAAGAAAGAAACGACTAACAAGTGACTGAATATAACTGATGGACCTTTGGGGATTAATAGAAAACGATATAATGACTTAAGATTCTGAATGCCCCTCTGCCATTCATAAGCTAGTCTATACAACATACGTTTCTAGCATCCATGAATGACTTTAATCCTTTACTCGTCACTGGAACAGAGTCCTTAGAGCCAGTGCACAGATTCCCATGGACGGTATATGTAACAGAATTTATAATTAGAAGACAGGTTAACCGTATGCATACCTTTTGCATTAGATCTCTGATCAGCAGTCCCCTAAACCAAGATATTATCAAAATCAAATAAATGCAATCCAGTTAAACACAGCAATTACATACTTGATGTAAAAAGAGGTGAAGTACCTCGCCATATATTGTTCGGGCAGCCTCCAACTGAGCCATCTCCCCATCCAATGCACTTACCAATTCTAGAACCTCTGGGGTACTAACAAAGCGTACAAACCTAGAATCAACAAAGCTGGTGTGTTAGCATAAGCTATGCGTCAACAAAACTTGAATATCTCTCGCTCAAAAACGAAATATCACCTCTCGAGGGTCCCTTTCGAAAACCAAGTCCCAGCATTTCTGTTGCTTTTTTCAACTTGTAGCCTGATAGTCTGAACTTCCCGAGCAACCTGTTCCTCTGCAACTTTCAAATGAGCAACAAATGGTTTCACCAGTCCAGATGCGAGTTTCTCCGTATTCCCCGCAGTCGACACAAACAATTCACATCTGCCAGAAAGAAGAAAAACATGACGACTATCAATAACATTGACAAACTAACCACGAAAAAGAAGAATCACTCTCTAAAATCACTACCTTGACCGCTTTGGGGAAAGTTGGAAGACAGCATAGTCAAGAGGTATAGCTGGTCTCATCTTCTCTCCTTTGCACAAAATCTTCACTTTTCCCTCCCTTCACATACCCAAAACAAAAAAAAAAAGACAAACAGTCTCAGAAAGCTTTGGAATTCACAGATCAAAAGGATTCTGAGTAAAGAGCAAAACAAAACTCATCTCTAAAAACCGTAAAATGCGGCAGAAGTCCGCCGAAGAAAATCAAAGAGAAACGAATCCAAATTGGAAATTCCAAGTATCAGTGAATACATAAACAAAAGCAAATATCCATTTTTGGATACATTTTCAACCCACAATAATAGAAACCCCAAAGTTCTCAAAAATTACAGAGTCAAGCGCATTGCTAGATCTGGTTCCGATCATGGAAATTTTTCAAATCCAATCAATAAAGGAAAGTGAGGCACGCAGAATAAAGGCGAATCCAGGAAGAGGGAGGATTCGAATTCGAATTCAAATTCAAATTCAAAGGCCAAGTAAAATCCCACATCGAAAAAGAGGGAAAAACGCCATTGCAATCAGAAAGGCTCAGAGATTCAAGTGAAGTCGTACTCGGATCAGCCATGGCAGAGCTTACCTGTGAGTAGAAACAGATGAGATCTTTGTCTGTTTCCGATGAATCGGCGGTCTCTTTCAGATTCACATTCGAATAGGTACTACCATTGTCGAGTCTCTTTCTCTGCTGACTATGTTCAGCATCTTCAATTTTATTCTTCTCAAAGCTTCTTAAAACCCTAACAATGGCGATTGTGTTTTTTGTGTTTTTGGGCTTCACTTGAAAATCAACTCAACTTGCTATTCTATTTACTTCCTTGTGTGCTGGTTGGTGGATTCGATTTCTCTCCCATTGTCTCTTCTTCCGCCGTAAACTCTCTTTGTCAAAAACTACTCTAGAGAGAGAAAGTAAAATCAAGAGAGAGAAAACGCTCTTCAGACAGGAATCAGTAAATCACCATTTTTGTTGACGTGAAGTAGCGTATACGTGAGAAAAAAAAAAAAGTATTAGAGCGTAAATTTGAAAATTTAAATAAAAAATAAAAGAAAGTCGGCAGTAAAATGTGATATTTCGGAAATAGGGTTCGCCTAATCCAAACGGCTTTCTCTATTACCCATTTTAGCCTTCATCCTTGGAATGTCTTTAACATTTTCCTAAATTAATTTTGTTTTTTCAATGGCTTTAAGAGTTAATAAATACTTTCAAAGGATTTTTACTTTTTACCAAAAATATAAAACAGGTGAAACCAACAAAACTTACCCCAAAAATTTTCCCAAAATTTTATGTGATGGTAATTTTAAGAAAACAGGTATTAGTCTTTTGCTTTAGCTAATTATAATGTTGTTTATTTAATTTTAAACTCATGATCGTCTTCATGCACAATTTATAGTTAAGTTCAGATATATCATCATAAAAATTACATTTGAATGATAAAACATTGGTAAAAAGGTAAATACTAAATACGATTACCGACTATACATTGTTTGAAATATATATTTCGTACAAACAGAGGGGTAAATTCGTCTGAAAGGAAATTATTGAATCTCTTATTGTGGCCTCGAAAAGGGTATTTCAGTATTTGCGTTCAGATCCAAATATATAACGTTGAGACTACAACGATTCGGTGTTTCAAAAAGTAAAAAATCTATGTGTATATATATATTGTTTAAAAGAAAATACTACATAGATGTTTACAAAAATAAATACTAAATTACTTATTCCACTCTGCTCAAATTAATAATTTAACACCAACCATTTTTATTCCAACTTTTGGAAACACTTTAAAAACAAATGATGGAGCCCATGAAAAAGGCTGGAAAAATATCTAAACTATAGGATATCACTTTATATTCTTTTTTGTGTGCAACATATCACTATATTCTTCTTTAATTTAAATGGAGAATTGACCCTAACAATCTAATGGAGACATGGCTTTATATCCTACCGAATTCTTAAATTCCAATGTTTCTTTCCTTTTTGGTATCTTCTCTTGCCCTGTTTGAAATTAAGAATACCTTCTGCAAAACAGTTGTATTTTACTAGTAATCACTGCTTTACTAACTAGATTTTGTTAAGAACATTGATTTAAAAATAATACTCGTATACTTTCAAATATTAGTATTCTATTTTAAGGCCAAGATTTTTCACTTTTCAAGAATTTTCATTATTGTATTTGTCACAAGGACGTTAAATATAATGCAAGTTTGAATGATTTTCACGGTGGGACTAAGAATGATGGTTTCTTACTCAAAGATATCAGGAAACAAGAAAAACAAATCAAACATAATTAAACTATGGGTTATACGGTATAAAGTGCAGTAGATAAATTTGGGATAAACATCCACGTGATACATTTCTAAATTTCCAAGTGATTGCCAAGCTGTATAGTATCTAAAAACGCCAAAACGAAAACATCATAAAGAATTAAACACACAAACAAAAAGTGTTTTTGCCTAACATTCTACTTTTATAGCAAATCATGGGTGGTTGATGATGCTTCAGGTAAAAGAAAATCTAGCTAAAACAAATTATAATAAAAATAAAGAGTTTATATGTCATAATAACCAAACATAACATTAAAGTGCGGTTGGATAGTATCAAGAATGTCTCTATGCCATGTTCTAACTAGTGTCAGCGCACTGAAAACGCAATCTAACTCAGAGAACTTTTAAGAAGCTACAGAAGACAATATCTACAGATGATTCCCAACTCAACAATGTGTCAGAGGAGCCTGAAGAAAGTTATGCAGGATGATTTCAGGACTTTGCAGTGAAGTTAAAATATGTTCCATATGACCAAAGTTGACAAAGATTGGAAAAATATTAATACACTCATGAAGCCTAGATAAGTTCCTCTTTCAACAAATTTAAACTCAAATCTAAAAATATGTAGATTACGACCCCAATCACTAAACTCTAGTTACCCACATCGCTGTTGCTGTTGCTGTTGTTGACAAGCGCATTGATGTTATTGATGTTGTTGTTCTTGCAGCCGTGATGATCATTGCTCGTGTTTCCGATTCTCCTTCCATGTTGCTTAAGCTGTGATATCTCCAGTTGGGTCTTCACAAAGAACTGCATTCTCTGCAACTCCAGCTCCTTGAAGAACTTCATCCTCTCTTTCTCCATATCAACCACCTGTTGCAGTTTAGCATTCTCTGTTTGCTCGTAAGCTTCACCGAATTTCATGATTGCACGAGTTAGCTCCCTCCACTTGTTTCCTCCTCCGTCACCTTCTTGCTTCTTCTTCTCCTCAGTCTTCACCCTCTTCGACAGAGGAGGAGGCGGTAAACTGTCACCGGAATCATCTGACATTGCTGCTTCGGATTCCGAGTCTGAATAAGGGGCGTTTCTCTTCTTGAAACGCCAGCGTTTAGACTCGCTGCACGTTTTCACTATCATCCCTTGCTGTTGCTGAGGCAGCGTCCTCCCTTGCTGTCCAAACGGATTTGAACGGCTGCTCATTGGAATTCCCATGGGTACATTGACGGATCCTCCTCTGCTTCCTCCTCCGCCACTGCCGCCGAGCGAAGCAGCTGAGACCCTAGCTGTAGCTCCAATTAGACGGTCAAGATTATGAAACGGTGGCGTCGCAGCCTTAGCTTGCTGATGGTACAGATTCGAACGGCTGCTCATCGGAATACCCATAGGAATCTTATGCAATCCTCCTCCTCCAGGATTTCCACCACCGCTGATACCAGGAGATGCCGTCGGGATCTTCGCCGTTGATCCAATCAGACGGTCAAGTTTGTCGAAGAATACCCATCTGCTACGGCCACCGCCGTTAGCGATTCTTAACTTTTCTTGCTTATACTTCTTCTTCACCGTATCGATCCTGTTCTTACACTGTATATCGGTTTTCGGAATTTTACGGTAATCCTCCTCTCTGCTGCTCACGATCTCAGCCACTTCTTTCCAGTGCTTCTGTTTCAGATTCCCTCTGCTAAGCTCCAAGTATCTCTCCCCCCACGCATCAATCAGCACAGCCGTAGCCTCTTCGCTCCAGCAATCCTCCCTCCCTCCGCCGCCGCTTGATCTACCGTTGCTGCTACTGCCTCCGACACCACCGCTGGCCTGAATCGGGAGCAGCGCCAGAGCCAACGCGTCCGGATCCTTCTGGTGAGACGAGGAAGGCGGAGGTGTCCGAGAATAAGAAGGCGGACCTGCCGAAGCCACCGTTACCGTGATTCGTCCCGCCGGCGGGGAAGAAGACGGATCAGGTGAATCGGAACCCATCGGCGACGCGTGCGATCGGATCTCGTCTTCGTCTTCCATGAATGTGATTTCGCCGGATCTCGTCAGAATGTCGTAAAAGGAGATAGGGTTAGGGTTTGGCTTAATATTCTGTTCGGGGGAGGGGGTAACGGAAAGGAGACGTCGTCGGTGAGTAGGGGGACACGTGGAAGAACCTGAGACGATACGGGAAGTCGACGTGTGAGGACGTGATTGGTAGGTCAGAGTTAGATTCCGTCACCGGTAAAGTTGCCGGCTCGGTTTAGGGTAAAAGGATGGGTTTCTCTCGTAATTTCCCATTCATCATAATCCGATGAGGATGCAAAATGACGGGAAAGACCATCGACTTCTCTATAATTACCGGAAATATCCCCGTACCTCTCCACAACCATTTTGCCGGTGATGTACCGAAATTACCCTTAGCCTAACCGCCAGTTTCAATATCGGTCGTTAACTTTTGTCCGTCGATTGTTTCCAGTTGTCTTCCTTCTTGCTTTGCTTCATTATTACTTATCCATCCATTCGATAAATCGTGATTACTTTCTTTTAATTTTTTTTAGTATATATTTAAGAACGATGACGTCGATGCGATTACTATGGGCTAGTAATGGGTTTTATATTGGGCTTTAAAACAGATTTATTCCATTGGGTAACAAACCTACAAATAAATAATTCCATACAGGAGAAAAAGTACCACAGTATGTTGGAGTATTGTTTAATATGTTTTCACAACATTTTCTCTTACCATTGTTACAGACTTACAGTAGATATACGGAAGCTAGAAAGATTAAAAGAGTAAAAAATATAACTTTGTTTCAAAGAACTTGTATCATCTTTGAAGATAGCGAAATGCCGAAATACAATAAAATAATCTCAGGATACCAAACATAAATTCTAAAAAGAGACCATTAGAATACTCATGTATGCATATCCATTATAGATTACTTGCAGGTTATATTTTATACGTATATACATAAAAAAGGAGTAGTCGGACCGAATACTCTCATCCCTTTTTTTTATCTATTTCAGCGATCCAACGCGTTTAGCACAATCCTGCAATATTACGAACATTAAAGATGGTATATAGTACTTTAAGAAAATTTCAACTAATATAAAAAAAAAGATATATGAGATAAAAAAAAAAGAGATGGAGATCAAACCAGTCGCAAGCATTGAGACTTGTGGCATGCGTTTCACTTGGCGTTCCAGCTGCATGCATATGATTACGACAATATTTAATTTACAAATCGATAAATTTCAACCTTGTGATTATATTTGTTCGTATATATCACCCGCAAGGGTTCATTTGTTCATAATACATAGACACAAAGGGGAAGGAAAAGAAGAACAGCAACTTACGGGTCAAAGGAGAAGCTGGATTGCTTGACCCGACAGGAGAATCCGGGACACGACCAGGATCCACCATCAACTTCAGCTGACCATTTATTGTGACATTATTGCCAGAAATATGTTTTCTCAGCTTTCCAAGACCATTTTCCGGCGGTGGACCGGCTACCGTTTCATCCCATATCTTGTGCAAAAAGCCCATACCTCTATATGATCGATCAAGATTGAAATGAGATTTTTGTTAATTGTCTCTAATGTTTTTTTTCTTCTTTACGAGGGGGATAGTGGTTTTATGTAAAGATCGGGAAACAGCTGCGTTGAATATATATTTGGTTAGACTAATTATGTAGATTTTACCTTAATTGAAAATTCCAAAATTAAGGAGATTTATTCAAGGATGATGATATTATTAAACATAGTTGACAAATCAAGCAGATAAGATGACAGCTTAGACAATGTATAGGAGGATGTTGCATATTTGACTTTTAATTTAATCTATTAATTAATTACGTGACCAAACAAAAAAAAAAGTTAATTACAAATTAATCTTGTATTAATTTTAACGTGATGAGCCTGGGCCAAGTGAACATTGGGCCTGAGTTAAAATATTTCGCAACGGCTCTTAACGGCTAGTAGATATTTTGTTCCCTCTATAAATTTATTTGTTGGCCCTAATTTCGAGTTTCTTCTTTAATCGTCGCTCTAAAGTCTAAACTAAAGGAAAGAACAACACTGAAAACTTACCGTTAAACAATCTCCAGAAAAAACGCTCTCGTCTCTCCCACAAGAACATCACCAAGAAACTACTCAATTTTACAAAGGTATTTATGTTTCTTACTTATGATCTGGCGATTGTTTGTTCTTCTTCCCGTTTGTCGCTATTTGCGTCGGTGACGATTTCTGGGGATTATCGTGTTTTAATTTGTAGGAGAATCAAATTGGGGTTTGGGTTTCGTATCGGGTATCTGGACTCAGATCCCCCAATTTTAGGGTTTTAACTGCTTGATTTAGCGATTTGGGAATCAAACCAGCAAACGTTTAATCTCGCTTCGACCTTGTTTGATTGTTTTCCGCAGAGCCAATTCGATCTAATTTCGTTGCTAAGATATTAACAAAGCTTTCTCTCGTGTAAGCAGTTTAAAAACCAATGGCGAACATGAACGCTCTTCAGCAGATGATTTTCCCTGACGAGAACGCTCCGATCCATCGCAAAAGTAAGTTGTCCTTATTCTACAAAGCGTATGTTTATTAATCTGTTGAAGAATGAATGCTTTGAAACAAAGATTTTCTTAATCTTTATTTCTTTCTTTGTTGCTATTGCAGAGTCTGTTACTGCTGCTTCTGTGAAAACCAAAGGATCAGTACTTGGCCAGAAGAAACCTGTTGGTGGAGCGCGTAAGGCTCTAAATGACATCACGAACAAGTCCGGGGCTCAGCCAAAAGCTTCGTCAAAGAACAAGAAGATCGCTGCTTCTGCTTCTGCTTCTGTTTCTGTTTCTGTTGCTGCGAAAGGTGAAATCAACATAGCTGGAGAGAGGTTCTTACATGATCACAGCAAATGCATCAAAGAGCAGCAGAATCTCTGGGATGATCACTTGTCTGCTGATCTCATCCTACTTCACCATGGTAATTATATAGAATCTTCTAAGCTCTGATGTTTAACCCATCTTTGTGGGGGTTACACTTGTGTGCTAAGTTTGTTTCTTCTATTTCGCAGATCCCAGCATCAGCGAAAAGCATCTCAAGCATGACAAAGAAATGGTATTTTACTTAATTTTCATCTGTTATCTCTCTGACTCTTGATTAAGTTTACTTTACATCTTTCTGACTCTTCTGTGTTTTTGGTACTTCTTTGTGACTCTTTATGTGTATTTGGTTTCAGATGGATGCTAAGAACAATCTGATTTGCAAACCAGAAGAGATTCCATCGCCCAAGTTGACTGATTGGCTGAAGAGCTCAACAACTCCATGGCGCTCCCCACTCCGCCATGGCTCTATGACGATGATGCCTTCGACTCCTCTGGCTTGGCGGTTCGATTCAGCTGAATTCACACTCAAAGAAGACTACGAAGACCTCTTCTGAATTTCTGCTTCTTAATCAATGTCATTCATCCTTCAGATGAACAAACTAGTAGTAGCGACTATCTTTTGTGTAGTAGCTCAACAATGTTTCAGCTCTTCATGTAATAATAATACTCTGTGCCCATCACTTTGTATCTGATTTCAAGCATTGAGAAGATCCTTAAACTTTGTACATGTTTTCAGATTCTTCGCAATTGCTCTTTAAAGAAATGCATTCTCTGCAACTCAACCTCCTTCATCCTCTCTTTCTCCACCTCCACCATTTGCTTAAGCTTCACAGTCTCCGCCTTTTCATAACTCTCTGCAAATCCTAATAGCGCAATTGCCACCTCTCCAAGCTCCCTTCCTCCTCCGGCTCCCTTCTTAGCCGATTTCGCTTGCGGTGGCAACAACAACCGTGGTAAACTATCGTCACCTGAGTCGGCGGAAAGATCAGGCTCAGACTCTGATTCCGTCTCAGAAGCGATTCGTTTCCTGAGATGCCATCGTGTTGAATCACTGCTCCTTTTCACAGCTCCTTGTTGTTGCAGTGTCGTCGATCTGGCTTGTCGTTGGTAAAGACTCGAAACGGCTGCTTAATGGAGTTAACATTAAAGCCTGATTCGCCGTGGCTGTGGCTCCACCGATCAAACGTTCGAGCTTTTCGAAGAAGATCCATTTGCTGTAGTTATTATCACCATCTTCGCCGATTTTAGCTTTTTCCTGTTTGAATTTCTTCTTCACCGTGTCGATTCTCTTCTTGCACTGTATATCAGTCTTCGGAGATTTGTTACTGCTCCGACTAGTGTTGACGATCTCCGCTACTTCCTTCCAGTGCTGCAGCTTCAGATTCCCTCTCTTTAGCTCCGAGAATCTCTCTCCCCACGCATCGATTAGTATCTCCGTCGCTTCCTCGCTCCAGCGGTCGTCTCTCCCTCCTCCTCCTCCTCTGTTTCGAGAAACCACTAATTAACTCTACACCGTTTCGAAGTGAAGGAGGCGACTTCGCGGTGGTCGTAAGTCCGATCGGCGGATCTGAGGAAAGGGAATCTCCCGGAGACGGCCGTGAACGAGTCTCGTCACTTTCCTCCATTAATTTGATCTCCGGCATAGGGCTTCGGCGAAGGTTGGATCTGAACGGATGATCGGAGAGTTAGTTCACCGGTGTGAGAAAGTGAATTCGCCGTTGGGTTTGCGAATTGACGAAAAAGGTGATCGTTGATTCCATTAATTACAAGAAAGCCATATCGGAATCTTAATATTCGTGTGTTTGTAGAAGATGGATATGTGTGTTCGTCAACTGTTGATTTCATCATTCCCAACGATTCTTTCTTAATAGGAGACAACAATGCAGTGACAAAGCAGAGAGAGAGAGAGAGAGAGAGAGAGAGAGAGAGAGAGAGAGAAAGAAAAATGGAAGATCCGAGAGAAGGAGGTGGCTAGTTTACAAAACGACAACGCTTTGAGGTCTGATGCATCGCCGTTGAGAAGACAAGAAAGAGTGTGACTGACTTGACTAGTCGACAAATGTGGAGATGAGTTAAGCAAAAAAATGGTCTGAAGCAGCTACGAAGTGGGAACTCCATAGTTGCTGGACGACGACGTTTGGGATTGAACATTGTTCTTCCTTCTGTTTCTTCTTCCTCCTCCATTGTTCTTCCCCTTCTTGAAATCCTGCTGATGTTCCACCTGCTTCACCACAAAAAAAGGCAAAACCATCTCATCATCACGAACAAACGCCATTATTCTCAGGAAGCATTATAAGAGAGAGAGTATTTAGGTTTTAAATTATTTTACCCCTATGGAGAAGGTATGATGAGCTCTGGGATCAAATCCGAAAGGATTATCAATGTTAATCCCCATTGAACTCGACCGTGACCGCTGATCATCCGTCTCAAATACAAAACTACAAGAGGAAGCAGTGAAACTCGAAGCGGAGCAAGGTGATGCGAATGCCGCAGCGTCTCCTTGGAACATCTCGTTGAACAGATCTTGCAGCTGTTCAAAACTGTCCCCTGAATTGTTCTCCTGCCAACCATACATTACACGCACAGATCTCAGATCATATCACTCGGCGCAAACGGATGTGAAACTAATGGCAGGCTGCTTACACTAGGCTTGGTTTGGTTCATCATGGTCGCCATTTCGTTCAAGAAATCTCCCATTCCCTGCAAACCAACAACAAGATCAACCAAACAGGTTTCCATCACTAAACACGGATCGAACAAAAGAGTAAAAAAGTGAGAATCTTTGAGCAAGGAAATAAGAAAGGGGCTTTACGTTTTGGTCATCATCGTCTCTATTATAAACTCCAACATCATACATGAACCTCTTGTTGGAGTCAGACAGAACTACAAAGAAATAGCTGAAATATTACAAGGATGTCTTTTCTTGTATCCAAATAATCAATTCCTAAATTTGTTCCATAAATAAAAATAATATATATATATATATATATATATATATATATATATATAAAAAGAAATTACATCCTTCAAGTTGGTGGAAATTACCAGAGTAGGCCTCTTGGATGGTCTGAAATTTCTTCTTTGCTTCTTCTACAAACTCCGAATTCCCCATTGACGAACAGCGATCTGGATGCCATCTCTATTTCAACAAAATTAAAAATCCCTATCAGTTTTCAGTTCCAAAATTCAATTTTTTTTTCTAGTCCCAGTTTCCCAATGTCAGGCATGATTTCAATCAAATTCGATATACTTGATCCAAGTACCCTGAGAGCAGTCACATAATCCATCTGACAAGAGATCTGAAATACAAATTTGAATCGACGATCCATCTGATTAAACTAACAAACAAACAAACAAATGTATTTGCTATTACATGCAATTGGTTACAGATCATGGAGACAGAATCATTCATTGTCATGTATTTTCATGAACAAAAATCGAAATCTCGGGAAAAAATAAGAAAACTCACAAGAGCAAGCTTCTTATAAGCAGTACGGAGTTCTGTATTCGTACATTCCTTGTTCAAACCCAGAACAGCATACAAATCATCGCTACTGCTCGACGCCATGCCTAACTTTCTTTCTATTCCAGATACAACAAACCCACAAATCTAAATCAACAAAACAAATAGAAACCCACTAGGACAAACGTTTCGATGCTTTCCCGTACTGTCGACGAATTTGATCACGAACAAAAAAAAAACTCAGAGCCTAGAGTGGGGATTAAAAAAACTCTAAAGTGGTTCGATGGATTCGAACAAATACGGAGAGATTAGGGTTTCGAATAGTAAGTCAAATAAGGAATTCGGAGAGAAGAGGAAGAGAAGAGGGATTTTGATTGGTTGCTCGTCTCTCACCTAAATACGTTAAGGGAGAATGGAAGTCTCCAGAACCTCTTACCACTTGGTTAGATCTTTCTACTTTCCTTTTTCTTTATTTTTTTTTATTTTTTATTATTAAACTAATAATTATCTTCTTCTTCTTCGTTTGTCAGTCAAACTAGACGTGACCAAATTCAAACCGTAACCATATTTCTGACCGTAACTAAACCGTTATAATCGTAACCGTATTAAACGGTTAAAGACCGTAACCGTATTAAACGGTTAAAGACCGTAACCGTTAACCGTAAAAAATATATTAGTTATGATTACAAAAATTATTAACTGTAACCATTTTTTAACCATAACTATATTAAAACCGTTGGTTAACCGCAAGGTTAAACTATATAATTTTAACCATAACCGTTTTAAAAAGTAATTTAAATATAATAATAATTAGTTATATACAATTAATATGACATAGAGAAGTTATATATAATCAACATATCAAATCCAAACCTAAATTATTTAGAAGAATATATAACTAAAATTTTGATGTGAATGTGCTAAAAATCAACTGATTTTTCTAACAAATAAAACTATTTTTTTTTCATAACTAACTTTTAATAATAATAATAATAATTTTATAATAAATTTAGGTAAAAATAAAAACTAAATCGTGCTATCATGGTTACAATCATACAACTAAATAAAATTATATAAATTATAATCTCATTATCCAACTATTTATCATTATCTAGTATTCTATTTTATAAATATGTATGTATAATTATTTGATATTTATATATCTAAAATAATTATATAATACGTACATGAAATATATTTGTTTTAATTTCATATAATAATATTTAATTACAAATCATTAATTAACTGTATTATAATTATTAATTAAATATAACTATATTAATCGTAACCGTTTTAACCGTAACCATTTTAACCGTATATTAAACGATTAAGGTTAAGGTTAAAAAAAAATGTAACCATAACCAGAGATTAAATAACGTGGAAGCTCTCTTGGCCCAATGGTTTGGTTAAGGGTTCATTAATGCTTCTACACCAAGAGATCTGTGGTTCGAATTCCAGAGAATGCAATTTATTATCAATTATGCACAGATTGTTGAAGACATACTTGCAGGAGGTTCGGGACTGTCGGTCGAGGTACCTCAGAAGACAGAATTGTTCGTTGCAGAATCTTCATCGTAACATTTCTAATAATTTGTGATAGAATAATAAATCAAGTGAAAAAAAAAAAACAGAGATTAAATAACCTTAACCGTAATAACTGTAACCGTGGTTATGCCTCCGTCAAACTAATATTTGTGCCTGTGGGAGTAAATCTTTCGGCACTAGCTTTTGGAATTAAAAACAATATAATAATACTCCTACCTAAATGTGGTAATAACTTTGTATTGTACGAATAAAAACAATAATAATAAATGTGGTAATAACTTTAGTGTGGACGAATTTGTCTAGTGTATAATCAGATGATATCATGTATAAAAGCGCACGACTAATAGTTAAAATTATGTACAAGTTGAATCTGTTTATTTAATACAGTAGACAAATAAATTGTGGATATTTTTTTTTTTTTGCGATTTTATTTTGTTGGTGAATAAATAATTCAATCATCTGTACAAAAATAGAGATGATGAGAGTGCGGCTGAGATTTCAGAGTTGTTGATATTTTTTATACGAGTGGCTCTCCAGAAGCTTCGAATGAATGTGGTCTTTCCCAAAATTGCGCTAAACTCGTCACTCGTCACCGTCAATTTTGTAAAGATGTGCTTTTAGCTTTAAACGCGTTTCATCAGCGGGCCCCACTAATAGTTTAAGCCACTATAGTTTGACCCCCTGTTTTGTCGGAAACTTCGAAACTGACCTCATTATTTTACCTGGCAGTGTACTTGCTAAGCTAAAAAGATATACCAGAGCGTGACCTCGTTAGGAAGTACTATTATAATAGTATCTAAGAATGTATTTTGTACTGTAATGCTTAGGTGTTTGTCTTAGAAGATCTATCAAAATTTTATAAAACACACTGCAGTGCAGGACATGAATATAGTGTGTGTCTATCTTTATGTACGCAGTACACGTATCCAAAACTATCGAAACTCGGCTTCTTCTAAACTCTCTCTACCTTTTTAACTCTGTTTGAGTCGCTGAAAAATCTATGGAAGAGTACTAATCAATCAATCCCCTGTTTTATTGCGTTTCGGAATTACGTCCCCCAATAAATAAAATTAAAAGTCAAAAAGGAAAAACGATCCAACAGGAACTGAGTTATGTAAATTATTTACAAGTTTGTAATCCTCTCTCTCTCTCTTTCTTTCTTTCTCACCTTTTCACCCTTTTTTCTTCCAGTTCAATTAATAAATTAGCGGCGGTTAGTTTTTCTTTTTCAGTTATTTTCTTCTCTGCTACTTTTCTTTCTTCATCAGCACTAAAAAGGTTTTTTTTTTTTTTTTTTTGGTTTTTTTGGTTAATCATGTAATGATTTTCTCACCAGAAATGCCCTTCTTCATCCATCACCCACCTCATATAACCTTCAGGAATCCCGGAATTGGCTTCTTCTTCCACAGTAACTTCCTCTCTCTAAGTAAAACACAAACAAAGAAAGCAGAGTTTGGTATCAACACATGTATATTAACGATATGCATCAATCGCTGCAATGCATAACTTCTTCTTCTTACCTTTGTATTCCCGGGATCAGATTCAATCACACAGATTTCTGACTCTATTTTTGTGCTTTCAGGGATGGTCTCGAAGGATCTAACCACTGTGGATCTGCACAAATGATTAAATGTCAACTTCACAGAAAATGTTTGGTTGATTGATGAATTCAGAAGGAGATCATTTCTTTCTACCTTCCGTAACTCTCATCTTCACAAGAGTTTCCTGAAGAAGAAACCCAATCCATATCAAAAGCTGCACACGTACATTGGTCACCATGTCCATCATAGCAGAAGCAATCGTTTTCAAGAATCTGCTCTAAACCTATTTCATCTAATATCGGCGGTGGAGCACTGCAAAGCAAACCCATTCCTCAGATTTTAGCTGACAACATAGAAGAATTTACAGATTTATTTGATAAAGATCATAATAAGCTTTTCTTTTTTTTTACCTCAAACTAGAAGCAATCACGGAATGTTCAGACGTTGAGATCTCAGGTGCTAAATCCGAAAGACCTTTAACTTCTTCATCCTTTTCAGCCAAACCATGTCTACTGACTGGTCCCAACGGGGCTGTACTGCTCTCGCTAAGGATGCTACTTTCTGATAGAGATCGTTTCATCATAGACCTAAAGACGATCAAGTGTAGTGTAAGTGTCTCCAATGACCATAAAAATGTTTCAAACTTCTCTACATGTGTTTCATTTAACCAGAAAATGCAGTACCTTGAATTTTCTGCTACGGCGGCATTGGCAAGAAATCTTGCTGCATTGTAATGCTGATCAGAGCCCAACTCCCACAGCGCCGGCTTATCTGGTTGTGGCTGAAAGTAGCCTAAGAACCTGCAGAGAAAATACAATTTCAAGAGTCAAATATTCTTGCACCTTGTTTTGCTACTCATATACCATAGGCATAGAAAATAAAGAAAATGTAACGTAGCATACACATTAATTGCATCTTGCTTTTCAGCATCCATGTAGGCGTTACTGTAGTAACGTTGTAAAGTTCTGAAGAGTTCCTGTGACTGAGTTGCCGCTTTCCATTGACCACGCCTTTCACAAAATATCTGTTAAAACAGAAACAAGACCACTGGTTACTTATCTAACAAGGCAACAAATTTCTGGCTAGAGAAGAAGCTGGCAAAGAGACCTACCTTGTTGTGCGCTGCGGATCCTCCATACTGAATCGCAAGCGTATCTCCCATTGACTCGTAAATTCCCATCAAATCTTCAGCGAGGGGATTGTCTAGATCAATAGTAGTAGACTCTCTCAATCCCAAAGCATGGAGTTGACGACCAAATGCTACCAACCCATAGGCATACTGAGCAACATTGGTGCGATCTAAACAGTCTATGCAGTTGGTCCTCAGGACTCCTTTCTGAAGCATGGTAGCTTCCTTTTGCCCATCCTTACTGTCATTACCATTTTCTACCGCCAAATTTGATGCAGTCTCATCTTCACTGGGAAGATCATTAGTAGAACATTGACCAGTGTTATTCCTGCAATAAAAAAACCAAAAGGATATAAATTAATCCAAGCCTGGTTACTAGGAATTCAAGAGAGATCAATAATATGCTAAGCAAGAAACTACACAGAAGGTTAAAAAACTGTTGGAAATTTGGATACTCACTCTGGTGTAGATGGATTCTGGTTCTGAAACCCATCAGCTCTAAGATCTGAAGTTAGCTGACAGTAGAAGATGCCAGTCAAGTTCAGTGCATAAGTGGCCAACCTGTCGAGAATTCCCAACACGTTTGTGCCTTTTCTGAAACGAAAAACGAAAAAAAAAAAAAAAAAAAAAAAAAAAAAAAAACACATTTATAGTAAGTAAAAATAGAAAATGCAAAAATGCAAAAATAAAATAAAATAAAGGACACAAAGATGCAGAAGAGGTTGTACTTTCTGGAGTGTTTATGCAGGTCCCAGTGAAGAGGCCTTAGACGCTCCTCCTTGCTTAGTCCTTTATTTATAACTCTAATTGCATTTGCAAACTCTGCACGCAGAATAGTCTCCCGAGGCCTCTTCTCACGCGTCTGTTTTATCAATCAAAGTGCATTAAGAATTACCAGGAAGAAGAATCTATCAAAATTTGTATCCTCATCGACGAGCTGGAATACCAACCTTTATCAAGTTCAGTATGATGATTGGAGTCCCATATCTCTTTGCAAGATTCTCAAAATGCAGCCTGGTTGCCTCAAAGCCGGGGTCTTTCGCTGACACTTTAACACAGATAAAGATAAATCAGTACAAAAAAAAAAACAAAGCAGGAAAGAAACTGATAAGAATAACAAATATCATACGTATTATATCAGGTTTGATATTCAAGCGTGAGGTCTCCTGAGACCAGAACAAAGGAATCGAACCCCGATTCTGAACTACAGAACTTATTCGGCCGGGATCACTATCTTGCGCATCCTCGAAAACAATCTGCTCTGTCTCAACATCATTAGCAACCCTGCCTTTCTCGTTCACGCCACGTTTCAGGTACCTGGGGGACAAGATGGAAGAATATGACCAAACTAAGACTTCTTAACCAAATGAAAATGGCATATATAGAAGTATAGAACAAGCTCAGGTAGAGAGGTTGTACCTTGTGCCAGCATAATGCCGAGATCGGCGAGCAATTAGAGTCAATTTAAAGTTCTTCTCAGACACTGACAGTTCAACCTATATATAAGACCCCCAAAAAAAAAAAACCATTCCAAAGGTAAACAACTTTTATTGACAAAAGATTTGAGAATTTATGCTCTCATGATGCAGAAATTCTCAAAATCAAGCAACATGGACAAACGTATATTCAAATGTGACGCTGAAATATCTCAATATCTCTGGACGTTAGAAAAAAATAACAGAAACCTTAAGACTAATTAGCACCAAAAAAATACCTGTTTGAAAAATCCATATACCAAGGCAACTGTCCACATACAGTCCTTAGCGTTATTTCGAATCCTTCGAGTTAAGTATTCGTTCCAGACAAACATGGATTCGTAGTAAGGGTGTCCTTCCACATTCTTTGACAGATTCCTCTGAAGTGAATGCATGATGTGATAGGAATAGCTGAAGAAGAAGTCCTTTGTGAGATCCACAGTGCAGAGTAGCCTCTTGTACCTGTAAATTTTCCGAGGAAGACAGGAGAAAACAAAAAAAAAATGAAAGATGATTTAGAAACCTGAATCAGCAAATAATCTGAAAAGAAAGGGAAGGTACAAGATAAATCAAAGCTCAAAGTATAACAGAGTAAATGAAATTAGAAGAAAATTAAAAAATAGGTAGCTCCCTTTCTTGAAAGTAGCTCTGTCATATAACATATCAAAATAAATACAACAAATAGGAGTGTGTCCACTGTACAGACAGGGGAGAAAAGACCTAGAAATAGTAAAAAGCAAAAAAAAGTGCAACAAAAGTTGTCTGACCAAAGATTAAACAAAATGGAAAGAACATTTATGAAACTCTAAGCTGCTGGATTATCTCCAACAGGCAACGGAGACGAAGTATAAAGAACCTGTAACGAATCCAGTTACCTCAACAACTGTTCAACTTGTCTAAAAGAAACCTGTGACATTCTTATGAGGGAGAGGGACGAACAAAAAAAGAAAAAAACACAGCAGAAAGGTCTTATAATCTAAAATACAAAGAGGAAAGTTTTATAATTTGGAAATGTAATGTAATGAAGGTACCAAGGTACAGGTTTTCCATTTTTACAAGCATAAGTAACATAAGAAGACCTTTTCTCATCCTTAGAATAAGCCACATTGGATAGCACAGAGGCATGTGGAATCGTAATGATCTTGCACTTTGCTACGCCATAAACCGTGTGCCCGCAAATTTCACCGAGCTTCTTTCTTTTGGTGATTATCAACATGTAGTAAGGTCCCAAGAACCTTATGAATCCTGAAACAAGAAACAATCGAGGTAAGAAGAAGAAGAAGAAGAAGAAGAAAGTTGATTGCGAACAGAACATTACCGATGATCCCGTAGCAAGTGGTGACAAATTTCAAACCACCAGATGATCTGTTTCCTTCGTGGATCCTTCTCAAGGTTTCGAAGCATTCAGCTTCTGTGTAAGCCGTTGAATCTTGGTAGAAGTTGAGCTCTGTTGGCTCTGTCCTATCTAACTTGAGGACCCTCCAAAACGTTCGGTTTTTATCTCTTCCAATCATGTAGAAGTTCTGTTGCACAAAAAAAAAAAAAAAAGAATTAGACAAGTCTGAAATCAAATTCTTGAAAGAAAAGAAAAAACAAATCACCATAAAAACCCATAGATGCAGCAAACACACACACAAAGAAGAGAAACAAGGAGAGATGAGAATCATCACCGAGCGGGTCTCGTAGAGTCTGAATTTTTGGAGGAACGAAGAAGTCATGTCGACTTCTTGGTGTATCGATCTCTCTGGCGCCGCCATTTGAAAAACTCGATAGACTCGGGCCTTGGATAATGGATACAAGAAGAACAAATTAACGAAATCACAGAAAAGGGAACAAAACCCCAAATAGATCACAGAACAGCTCAGAGAAAACTGAATCTGACTTCACACACAAAAAAACTACACAGAATTCAAAAAAAAAATTCGTTGCAATTACAACTATAACCAGAAACTCAGACAAAACGATCCAGATTTCCCCCTTTAGAAAGACGGTCTACAGATCGAGATTTTTCGGGAAAATTCACAGAGAATCTGAGTAGATTTCAGATTGGTAGATGAAGAAGAAGAAGAAGATGATGATGACAGAGCTGCGGTGACCGGAACCACAGAAAAAATGAAATTTAGTTTTTTTTTTTTTTTTTTTTTCTGGGTTTTTAAGTTTTTCTTTAGGCGCTCGTTTAAATATCTCCTAACTCTGTAATTTTATTTCTGTCGTTTGCGCAAAAACAAAGGTTCTTTAGAAATATTCCATTTCGAAAAGGTAAGTTTGACTTGTACAATTTTTGATGAAACTATAGGGTGACTTGTAACTTGTTCCATTAGGAAATGATCCAATAGCTTTATATGTTTATAGTTTATCAGAATGTCCTAACTGTTACATATATTTAAACTATATAGATTCTTATTAAAAAAAATAACTAACTCCATATGAGCTGGCCAAAAAAAAAAAAAATTAACTCCGTATGAGCTTAAATCATTTACACACAAATAAATTATAAACTATTTTTCTATGTAACCAATCAATTTAAACCATATTATTAAAGAAAACCTGATAATACCATGTCTGAAAATCATAAATAAATATCAATATAGCTAAAAAGGGAAAAATATATAAAAATAGATATATAACTATTAAATTGTTCCCAAATAAAAATTTAGAAAGAAAATCATACATATTTTAAATAAATAGATGATTAATAGAAAACGATAAAAAATAGTAAGAAAAATAAAGAAGAAATAGAAGATAGTAACAACAAAGAATGAAATATATAAATTTGTTTCTCCTAGGATATTACATGACCAGAAACAGATGATGACTCTGTTTGCAGTTGATTTATTGATAAATCTTTTTTGAAGTAGATATTATTGGTTTTTGAATTTAATTAATTTGAAAATCTAAAAAAATCATATATTATTAGATTATTAATTTAAGAATTTTAAAATTTGATATTATTTGTTCTATGATTTTAAAATTCTAGTTATACTCATGTGTTAATGAATAATGAATACTAAAATTTGCATAATGATTTGATTTCACAATATATTTTAAGAAGTTTGCAAAGATTTTCAAGTAAAAAAAAATAGAAGACATAAACCGCAAAAAATCTATGAATTTACAAAGATTGATCAAAATCTATATGGTAGATTTCAAAATCAGTAAATTTCTAAATATTTCTAAATCCTATATTTTTTGTTGACGTCATTTCTAAATCATATATAAGTTTCTATAATCTGTAGTTTAATAGTTTATTAGCGTTGTCATTCTGTCATTGCCTAATTTTAAATTAAACATAATACATGTTGTTAACACATGCAACAAAAAGAGTTCATTTTTCTATTTTTAGATTTTTGCATATGATGTATCATGTTTTAATAGCTAAATAAATCACAGTGTTACAAGAATAAGGCAATTTAAATGTTTTTAAAATTAATACTTCTTTGATTGTTTGTGTTTACTTTTGCTTGACTAATTCTTAGAGTATTTGAAAATATGAAACTTTTAACTGTTTAGAGAGTTTACAGTAGTAACCGTGATAAAATTATATTCGCTATATGAAATTTATATATCTTATTTTTTTACTTTATATAATGTTTTCAATTTGCTATGCAAAAGTTATTGTATTTTTGTGGGTTTTGAATATTTGAATTCTATAAATTGTTTTTTAATTGGTTGGATTTTTTTGAATTATAATAAAATATGTTTTAATTTAAAATTATTTACTAATATGTGTGCAAACACTCAAAAATTTATATATCGTGAAAAAGATAGAATAGTAAGAGAATTCCAACCATAATCTCTAATCATTAGCTAGTTATTTTTTTTTATTTTTTTTAAAAAAAATTAGATGGCCAAAATATAAACTCACAGCTTACATAGTTGATTTAACAGAATTAAAAATTATATTTGAGTAGTAATCATGTAAACGGTGGAAAATTACTGCTACAAAACAATTTGGCATGTGAGTTGTCAAATGCAATAACTATTAAATTATTTTCATAACGTAAAAAGTTCTTAAAAAAGGAAAATGCGTCGTTTTGCTATGATTGGTGGTAACACATCAATACAGTAGAATTCGTTACAAACTCAATACAGTAGAATAAAGAAATATAACTTGATGGAAAAATTTATTACTTAACTGCAAAGTGGAACTTTTTCAACTATTTTAAAGTTGATGGACAAGCCCACGGTTTCTTTGCTTGACAATTGTGAATGTACCCAAAAAAAAAATTGGAGGATAGATTAAATAGTTAATTTTTAGAAATTAATTACTTAAACAGATCTATTTAGTGTATTTGGTCATGTTATTTTTTACTATGAGAGTCTATTTCTGTTATTAGTTTCTGAAAATTGATTATTTCAAAGATTTCCCTCAAAAAAGTTCTTCTTGTCTTTTTACTCTTTTGTTTACTTTGGTCATTTTTTGCCAAGATTATCTTTCAATGTAAGTAAAAACTCATACTAAATTTTTTTAGAATTGAACAAATTTTCTAAAATTTCTAAAAATGATCTAAAGACTGTTTAAAAAAATTGAAAATTTTTAAAATTATTTTTTCATGTTCAGAAAATTATTTGAAATTTGGTTATACTAATCTCTAAACTCAAAGTAGAATACGTTTTTATCGGACGTCTAACTGTAAAATATGATATCTACAGCTAGGTCATACCTCAACCACAATCAGAATTCGATACCTACCAAATACTATAGGCTCTACCATTTGGTAAAATTTGCTCCCAATATATACTACCGAATACATTATCTTCTGTTAATTGGGGATTTCAAGTTCTACTCTAAACACTGACATCTACCTTCTGTAGTTTTCGTATCCTAAGTATTACAGTTCATTCTACCTCCCGCAGAATTAGTGTTCTACTAGAAGCAAGTTTTCTACAATCTGTAGTATTCGTGTTTTTACAAGATGTTCTACTAAAATAAGTGTCATCTACCTTTTGTAGAAATCATCTTCTACCAAAATCGAGAAAATATTTCAACTGAATATTTTTCAAATCTTTGTTTCTTTTTTTTCCTCTAACTATCCGAAAATAAACCACAAAGACATCCCTCCATGTTCTTCCTCTTCTTCTTCCTCTTCAATCCGACAAGGACGGAGATTTCTCTGCAGATTTCCGGCGCCGTCGAATGTAAAGGAGAGAAGATGTCGAAAGAGAGAACTCTGAACCAGAGAAGATGTTGAAGGAGAGAAGAAAAATCAAACGAAAGTATTGTTATTTGTTTACTTTTATATTTTTTAATAACAAAAATGGTTTAATTAAAAATAAAACTTTATCTAGTTATATAATTTGAAAGACAAAAATGGATCATGTGCTAAAAAAAAGTGTAAAGGAACAAAAAGCAAATGTGAAATAGTAATGGGACAAAAGAGGTTTTTTGTAATATTTAGGCAATTTTCTCATGCTTATATCGATCTATGCGAAATCATAAGATTACCAAAAGAAAAAAAATAATAAAAAATCACTATTACCAATCAGAACCACTAAAAAACAGGGTTTTGAGTCTTTTCGACACGATAATTTTCTCATAGCTTTCATTTAACTGATTTTGATGCTGTATTTTTGATATAGCCGCAAACTATTATTTAATTTACTCACAGACCATTTGTATTCCCTTTTTTTCGTTTTAGTCGTCGTTCTACACTTAATTTTTTTGTTTTATTTTAGTTGTCGTTTCCATTTTTCAATATAATTTTTAATATTGAATTTCTAATTTAACTTCATATCTAGTGAAGAATACTAAAAGCCAGTTGATTTTTAAAGGGTAAAAAATAAAATTTAATATATTTTATTAACATGCTTTGTAAAATTTCAGAACGAGAGGTAAAAAAACGGAGGGAGTACTAATTATTGTCAAATGAACTCTTGTGTTAACAATTAACAAGCGAATAATGTATTAAGAAGTCAATGACAAACGTGATCAGCATCAGCATTTTAGGGAATGACAATTTTCTAACTCAAAACTCGTTTTTAATTTACTTTAACATTAATCAAACGTGCACGAGTGTACAAACTCCCTCCTATATTGATGGACTTTCTATGTGATGTAAGGTTTTTCGGTAAATAAAAAGACAAACTCAAAGACAAAGTTGGCGAAAATTGAATGACGATTACAAAATACCAGTAGTTTTTTTTTTTTTTTTTGTAAAACGCAAGTAGTTTTTTTCATAGGTGGATAAAATAAAAGCTGTAATAATCTATCGACGAAACAAATCCCAACATTTGGTTACATTTTTTTTTTTTTGGTAAAAAACATTTTGGTTACATTTGATATGAAACTATTTTAATGCCATCTTTTATATGACATGTGAGAGAAAATAAGAAAACAGTAATTAAAACTAGTTTGATATCAAACTACATGAACGTGTTAGTAATGTATGGTAGTAGAAGATAAAATTTATAAATGATTACAGTGATAACTAATTAACAAGTGGGCAAAACGAAGATCATAACGCAGAAGTATCATATGTAAGTTGGATTCGACTTGTCCTCGGACAATTGGCCTATCTAAAAGACTAAAAGTTGTAATTTGGAGAATAGAATCATTCAAAAGCATTTAGCGAATGGGATATTAGTATAAACAAAAAGGAGAATATACCAATATGCTTACATTCCTTCATCAACTTGATATTCTATTTGATCATAATTTAATTTATAACTTCTTTTTCGTAATTTCTGAAGCAGTTTTGTTTATTTATTTTCTCTCTCGTTCTTTTGCCAAATTCTCCAATTATTCTTTATATTATGATAATAAAACGGTTTGCAAAGGATACACGTTTCAACTTATGTCATAATACAAAAAAAAAAAAATCTAGTTACCCTAAACACTAAAATAAAGTGCTTAAAGTTACCTATAACTCGTGGTGCTCATGGCGTAAACTCGTTAGGCTTCCGGATCTAGGGCCTGTTTGTTTGCTTAGTTGGCTGATTCATCTAGATGATCTAGTTGGATGGACAATTCAGATGAAGCAGCTAGATGATATTTGTTTTTTTAACTCTTATTCAGATGGTCCAGCCAAATGGTTCAGCCAGATGCAATGTTTTGTTCATTTGTTCAGTTAGATGGATCATTCAAATGCTTATAATATAAAAAGACAAAAATACCCTTGTTTTGATTTGGGAAGAAAATACCCATTTTTTATCAAATCATTTTTTTATCTAAAATATTTTTTTAACAATATAAATTTATGATATAAAATAATATTAAAGCAATAAAACGTGATTTTGCGATTTCGAAGAGAAAACACGATTTCACGATTTTGGCGGAAAACACGATTTCACGGTTTTGGCGGAAAACACGATTTCACGGTTTTGACAGAAAACGCAATTCTCGGTTTTGACAGAAAAACATGATTTCTCGGCAGAAAAACGCGATTTTGCGCTTTTAGCAAAAAAAAAATCAATTGTGCGGTTTTGGCGAAAAAACACGATTTTACGGTTTTGGCGGAAAAATTCAATTTTGCGGTTTTGGTGGGACAACGTGATTTTGTAGTTTTGGCGGAAAAACATGATTTTGTGGGTATGGCGGAAAAAACGCGATTTTACAGTTTTGGCGGGAAAACGCGATTTTGCGCTTTTGGCGGGAAAACATGATTTTACGGTTTTGGCGAGTAAAACGTATTTTGCGGTTTTGGCGGGAAAACGTGATTTTGCGGTTTTGGCGGGAAAACATGATTTTGTTGTTTTGGCGGAAAACACGATTTTGCGGTTTCGGCAGAAAATCGTGATTTTGCGGTTTTGGGGGGAAACCACGACTCACGATTTTTTGACAAAAAAAAATAATTTTACGATTTTGGCGGGAAAACGTGATTTCACGATTTTGACGGGAAAATTCAATTTTGCGGTTTTGGCGGGAAAACGTGATTTTGTGGTTTTGGCGGGAAAATGCGATTTTACGGTTTTGGCGGATAAACGCGATTATGTGGTTTTCACGGAAAAATGCGATTATGTGGTTTTCACGGAATAATGCGATTTCTCGGTTTTAGCGGAAAACATGATTTTTTGTTTTTGGCAGAAAAACGCGATTTTGCGATTTTGGCAGGAAAACGTGATTTTGTGATTTTAGCGAAAAAATGTGATTTTGGGGTTTTGGCGAAAAAATGTGATTTTGGGGTTTTGGCAATTTATTTTTTCAAGTATAAATTAAGGGTATAATCGTCATTTGTATTTGTGGCTGAATCATCTTCATTCAAATGATCCAATTTGGATCAGCCAAATGATCCAGCTAGATGTTAAAAATTTTGCCTAAAATTTTAAACTCATTCAGATGGTCCATTTGGATGATTTGCATTTTTGTCACTAAACAAACATCATCTAGCAGCTTCATCCGGCTGGATCAGCCAAATGATCAAACGAACAGCCCCCTAGTCATTTTTTTTACGAACAAAGTTGTTATTATGTACGTACTATATGGTGGTAAGTTTGCTTAAAACTCACAGCTAAAAATCCTATTCAAATCACTCCACTTATTTGTTGTCCGTTGTATTTTTCTTCCACTTGAGTATTGGAAGATTCTTGCATTAACGACAGTTAATAATTATACAAATTTCTGATAAACCAAAAAAAAATCTGCCTTGACAAAGACGAGAAACTCCTTTGGACTTTTCAGCGCATCTACAAATAAAAAGAAGAAAGAACATTAATGAAAAACTCCCGAACCGTTGGATTTTGTATATCCGACGGTTCTAAGTGACGAAGTTTGGGGGAGTGACCTTCTGTACAACAACAACAACATGGGAACACCCTGAAATGAGGAAGTGGAGACAGCTGGCGCGATGACGTGGCGCAGTGAGGGCCTTTCTTCATATCACAACGAGCATCACGTGGATTTTGTCTGGACCACCGTGGCGGCTATTTTTTGTACGTAATAATCTTATTTATTCGCTAATCGTACTATTTAAATTGCAACTCACCACGCAACACAAATCCATGAAAGCACTCTTCAGTCTTCACATATCAGCTAGGTGTGGTGGGCCTTTGTAAACCTTTATTGTCTTTCTTTTCCTATTTTTTCCCTTTAGAAATAAATCTTATAAAAAGTTAGATTTGCGTGACAACCTTAAACGATCAATTTTCTTCGCTGAAAAGGTTTTGTCCCGAGTATTGTCGGCAGTCTATTGCTATTGTTTATGCATTTTATAAAACTGAATTAAACATAAGGATTCTATTTGTGAACTTTGATTATTATAATTTGAGGCTGAAGCTATTTAAACATCCTCCGATTGCTCTCCGGATATGGGTCTAAAGACTCTATACCTAAAGTAACACTTCTGCATATTGGAATTGTTAAAACCTACAAAAAAAAAAGATTAGATAAATGTATATTTTTTTAAGCCACCAAAAAGAAAATTAAAAGTCGATTAATATGAAAGAAAACGGAAAAATGGGGAGAGAGGATTTTTTTCTTTTTCTTTTTTGCCAACAGGGGAGAGGATTAATTAGAGACTTTAGAGTGGAAAACTAGTGAAATGTCCAATGATTGAGGAAACAATGTGTCCCTTTCTGGTAAACACTACTTCATTTCATCATTTTTTTCTTTTTTTTTCCATTGTTCCCCCTAATTAATGTCTTTCTTTTAAACACTTCAATAACTCTCAATTCTACCAGTTTGGATATCTAAACTATTGTAGGTAGAGGCTAGGCTGATGACAAAAAAAAAACAATTTCAATAACAACCAAGTTAAAAAAAAACACAGTAATTCATTTGGGAGACAAAAATGCATTATCATTCACTTTATTTCTCTTCCTAAATTTATCACTGGATGCAATTACGCAAAAATAATCAAAGAAACCGGGAACAAGAAAAGAAATATCAGGAAATGGTGATGCGATACATATTAACATTATTATGGAATGAAATGATAAAAAAATTTACCAACTGATAAAAAAAAAAGTGAAATTGTTAAATTATTCCGTCGTTTCACAAATTACCAGTTACCGAGACCCATTTAATGATAATTTCTCTCTCGAGTTTTATAGATCCATTTTATGAACTCCAAATGACACAAATTGTTACTCAGGTGGTGATTGGTTAACCCGCTACCACCCGTAAACGCAGCTTTTATGGGTAGTAACGGTTATTGGCGTTTGACAACAATCATCGTAAACGCTTTCAACTGCTTCAAACCGCTTCAGATCCCTCAAGATTCCTCAAAATCAAAAGCTCCTTCCCAGCAGCGTTTGCGGTTGCGGACGGTTGCAGGTGGATAATTAAAAAAAAAAAAAAATCAAAAACACAAATTTATTTAAAATATAAAAATAAATAATAATATTTATTAAAAAAATTAATATTTAGATATTATAATCACAATAAAAAAAAATATTTGATATTTGTTTGGTAAAATTCATTAAAAACATATTACAATTTTATATTTCTAAATTCTACAAATTAAAGTTCTCTTCATAAATATTCACATCATACTAATATATATATATATATATATCTAACAAAAATAAAATGGTAATCTAAATTTAATTTCCACACTAAATTTTAATAGAAATCACATTTTATCTAAATTATAGAAATTAAAAGATGAACATAAATATTATATACATATTATTTCTTATTTATTTTTTTTAATTAATTATGTTGAACTATAGATTTATAATTGTTCAATATAATATAGTTTTAATGTTTTATAATTATAAAATGTGTTTATATTGTTAATTTATTGTTAAACCGCTATTTTACCCGCTGGTCAACCAGTCAAAAATATTCCGCAAACGCATCAGCTCTTAATCGCTATACCAGTCGTACAAACAATTTAATTACGCGTTTAACCGCAAACTCCCACTTCAGCAAACTCCCGCAACTGCAACCGCAACCGCAGCGTTTAAACCAGTCAGTCCTCAATTGAGGCTCTGCTTCGTCTGCTTATAACAGACAATCATATTTATCTCGGGACAGCTTCTTCATTGGGCCTTTCAGTAAAACAATTATTAAGCCCAGCTCGAAACCCATTTGCTATTCTCGGTTCAAATCGACCTGAACCGGCTCACGATTGAAGATGCCATTAAGCAGGAGGTCAAACCGTAAACCAAACTTAACAATGATATGTTATGGTTCTAGAATGATGATAAGTGGATAAGAATCTCATATATAGATAATAGAATAATTAAATTTCGAGCCTGTGTATAGTAGTATTTCTGATCCTAATTAACATCGATAAAAAGAAGCTTGTAATTGTCAGATTCATATAGAACATCAGAGTGATTATTATGGACTGTTGATAGGAGATGTGACTCGGAAAGAAGATGTGGAGAAGGCTCTAGATGGAGCGGACTGTGCAAACACGAGATCACAAGACTCGTACACGTGAGCACTTACAACGTTGTGTTTGGTGGTAAGTGTAAGATTTTAGCAAAGAGAGATTGTAGATTTGAGAGTATGAGAGAAGAGAAGAGAGTTTTGAGTTTCAGAGTTTGGAAGAGAGAGAGAGAGATTAAAACTCTACTTTCTTAATTTTTATTAAAGATGACAATTTACAATATATAGACAATCAGACGTTGTCTCTAACGGTCACTTTGACTTTTCCACTAATAGCTCTATTCTATATGACCATAGAATAGAATAGAACCACCATAGAATAGAATAGAACCAATACTCCCCCTCAAGCTTAACCACAAGAGCCTTCGAGGTTAAGCTTGAAAGCATAGATATCCACCTCATTAAAAACCTGAGCCTAGAAAACCTCATGGGACAAAACTAAACTCAGGGAAAAAGAGTGTGAAGATCACGGCTTAGAGAGGTCAATGAGTCCAAGCTTCCCGTGAACGAACTCACAAGTCTTTTGACTTGCAGCCTTTGTAAAGATGTCAGCTAGTTGTTCTGCACTTCTTGTATAACATGGCAGAATCACTCCAAGTTTCATCTGTTCTCGTACTTTGTGGCAGTCAACCTCTATGTGTTTAGTTCTCTCGTGAAACACCGAGTTAGATGCAATGTGAATAGCAGCCTGATTATCACAATGCATTGTGATCGGATTTGGTGTCTCTATCCCCAAGTCTTTAAGCAGCATCTTGAGCCACATGAGTTCTGTAGTCAGCTTCCTCATGGCTCTGTACTCAGCTTCTGCACTTGAGCAAGATACCACTTTTTGTTTCTTGCTCTTCCACGTGACTAAGTTTCCCCCAATGAAGGTGCAGTACCCGGTTGTTGATCTTCTATCTCCACGGTCACCAGCATAATCAGCATCACAATATCCGACTATTTCAGTGTTCCCGTTGCATCCCATCCAAATTCCTTGATCCGGTGTTCCCTTAATGTATCGCAAGATTCGATCCACCATTCTCCAATGTGACATCCTTGGCTCTTGCATATATTGGCTAACCTGATTCACAGCATAGCACAAGTCAGGCCTAGTGAGAGTAAGATATATAAGCTTACCAACCATCTTGCGGTATAGCTTCCGGTCTTCAAAGAAGACATCTTCTTTCTCCCCCTGTTGGTGAGCTTTATAGGCATCCTCAAGAGGAGTCTTAGCCAGTCCTCCTTCGAGCGGCCCTGCTGCATTCAAAAGATCATTGGTGTACTTCTTTTGAGAGAGAAACAGACCCTCATTAGTTCGACATACTTCAATACCAAGAAAATATTTGAGTATACCAAGATCTTTAATATCAAACATTGATTTCAAGTATTCTTTGGTAGCTTGAATCCCCACCTTGTCATTCCCAGAGATGATTATATCATCCACGTAGATGAGAATGACCACAATACCTGCCTGGCTCGTTAGAGTGAAGAGTGTATGGTCAGCTTCTGAGCGATTGAAGCCACGATCTAATAAGGTTAAGCTGAGTTTTTGATACCAAGCTCTAGGCGATTGTTTAAGACCATAGATAGCCTTCCTCAAGCGTAGTACTTTTCCCGGTGTGACTTTGTCCTCAAGGCCCGGTGGTGGTGTCATGTAGACTTCCTCTTCAAGCTCCCCCTGAAGAAATGCATTCTTTACATCCATCTGCCACAATTCCCATTCAAGATTGACGGCCAGAGAGAGTATAACTCGCACAGTATGAAGCTTAGCCACAGGAGCAAAGGTCTCTATGTAGTCATCACCATACGTTTGAGTGAAGCCTCTGGCCACTAGCCGGGCTTTGTGTCGCTCAATCTCACCACTACTGAAATACTTGATTGTGAAGACCCACTTGGAGCTAACCGCTTTCTTTCCAGGGGGTAAATCGGCCTCATCCCACGTGTGGTTTCTCTCCATGGCTCCAGTTTCATCGCTAACAGCATCTCTCCAAACCTTAAGTTGTTGTGCCTCTTCATAAGATTTTGGAATCTCCTCCAAATCCAACTGACTAATGAACACATGATGTTCTAAAGGGAAATGAGCCAAGTTGCAGATAGCTTGAACCGGATGTGCAACTGCATTGTTGTTGTAGTAAATTTGAGGGTTGATGTACTTAGAAGGTTTACTTATCCTTTGACTCCTTCTTAGAACTGGTTGATCAGACTGTAACTCCTCAACTTCGTTGTTCTCACTATCATCCTCTTCTGTGTTTTGCTCTGTCTGGTCTATCTCTTCATTGTCTTCCGAGTTTTCAACTGGAGCTTCTTCCAGACCCTTGGTTTCATTCGTCGTGACTGGTAGGGTTGTTGTTGTAGAGTCACTGGATAGGGGAATGTTTCCATTCCTAAGATCTTCCAAGAGAACTCGCAAAGTAGTAGCCCTATCATGAGTTGAGTGAGTGAGATCTCTTAAGCTTTCCCAGTCCTTCTTGTCATAGTAGCCTCTTTCTTCAATGAACTTAACATCTCGAGACACCATGATCCTTTTAGTTTCAGGAATGTAGCACTTGTAACCCTTTTGAGTGGGAGAATAGCCAACAAACATCCCTTTAATACTCTTAGCCTCAAGCTTGTTCCTCTGTTCTCCTGGAACTAACACAAAGCACACACAACCAAAAACACGTAAGTGTTCTATAACGGGTTTTGATTTATGTAGTACCTCAAATGGTGATATATCTTGAAGGATTTTGGTTGGAATCCTGTTGATCAGATAACACGCAGAGACAACTGCATCTCCCCAAAATTGTTTTGGAACATTGGTATGGAACATCATCGCCCTTGCTACTTCCATCAAATGTCGATTCTTTCTTTCAGCTACACCATTTTGTTGGGGTGTGTATGGACAGCTGGTTTGATGTAGGATTCCATGTTTGGCTATGTGTTGCTTGAACGCTAGGCTAGTGTACTCTCCTCCATTATCTGATCTCAAACACTTAATCTTGGCATTATAATGGTTAGTCACATAATTTTGAAACATTATGAAAGCCTCAAGGACACGATCTTTAGTTTGCAAAAGAGTTATCCAGGTATATTTAGACTTTTCATCAATAAAGGTCACAAAATATTTCTGATTTTCTCTAGACAAGCAAGGTGAGGTCCAAACATCAGTGTGAACCAAATCAAAACAGTTTTCATAAGTAGTAGAAGAAATAGGAAACACAGATCTGCAATGCTTTCCGAGAATACAAGCCTCACACTCATTGTTTTTAAACGAAACATTAGGCAATAATAATTCTAAAGCTCGAGAGTGAGGATGGCCTAGCCTAGCATGCCACAAAATATTCTTTATAGTATACGAAACAGAACTAAAAGAACAAGATAAATCAGAGACGATCTTAGTGTCTTCAAGAACATAAAGATCATCCTTGGTTTTTCCTTTTCCAATCACCTTACTTGAGTCAATATCCTGAAAGTAAACATCATTAGGCCCGAAAATAGCATAACAATTTAAGTCTGAAGTAGTTCTCTTAACTGATAACAGATTAGAGGTGAAAGATGGCATGTAAAATGCTTGAGATTTCTTGTTGAACAAATTTAAGTTCCCTATTCCTTTCACAGGAATTCTATCACCATTTGCAATAATCACATCTCCAACCGCAGGTTTTATATCACTCATCAATTTAACATCACTAATCATATGATGAGAAGCTCCAGAATCAACTATAAGAGATTTAGAGGTCTTAAGAGAGTTAAAAGCATTACCAGACTCTTTGAGGTGTTTGATAAGAGCATCAAGGTCTGCCTTCTTCACGTATTCTGTAGAAGAGGCGGCCATTGCTGTTCCTTCCTCAGAAGTCTTGAATGATGCTTCTCCCCTGACTTGAACGGAGCCTCCATCTAGTTCTGTTGATGAGCTAGCATCATATGAAAGATTAGCCCTTGGTTCCCTACGGTTTCTTTGATCTCTCCAGTCTCGTTGATCCATCCGCCTGTTAGGTCCCGGGTTTGGTCTGAGGTGAGGATGTAGAAGATAACACCTACTTTTGAAGTGACCAATCATCTTGCAGTGATCACAAACTGGTGGCTTCCTTTCACCAGGCTTGAAGTAACTCTTGTTAGCAGTGGCAAGCTCTCCTTTGTTGGCAACCACCAACTCGTCTTTGCTTCCAAACAAGCCAAGAGATCCTTGTTCCTTTTGAATTTGAGCACAGACCTCATCAAGGCTTGGAAGTTTCTCAGCTCTAAGAAGATGCTTGATTAAGTCATTGTAGGCAGGATTTAGCACCATGAGTAGAGCAAAGACCTTGTCCTGCTCTCTTCTCTCATTAAGCACAGTCGCATCAGTTGTTGGTGGTCTAAGCATCTCAAGCTCTGCCCAAAGAGACCTAAACTTCCCAAAGAACTTGTTGAATTCCATATCTTCTTGAGAGAGATTGTTGATGGCTCTCCTTACTTCAAAGACCCTGGTCAAGTTAGATACATTCCCAAACACATTTTTGAGTGTATCCCATAACTCTTTAGCATGCTCACAATATGAGTAAGCTTCTAACACTGAGAGATCAAGAGAACATTGCAAGATGGCAAGAACAGCTTGGTCTTCTTGTATATCCTTCTCGGTTGGAACGGCTAGAGCTGCTGCTTCTACGGGAAATGTCTCGGGTGGCTCGATTTGGTTCCAGAGTCCACGGCCACACAACACTGCTTTCGCCGTCCTTGACCACAAGAGATAGTTCTCTCCTCCTTTGAGCACCACCGGAAGAGCTACTGACTTTGAATTCTCCATGACTGAGTAATTTTCTTCAGGGCAAGACAAGAACAGAGTTTAATTTGCAGAGTAAATCACAGGAGATCTACTAACCAGCAGGAGAATAGATGAAATGAACAAGAATCCTTTCCAAGAACAAGAACCCAGGCGAAGGCAGACAGATTAAGATGGAACAATTAGAAATCACTGATTTCCTTTCACCAGATCGAAGATTAGGGTTTCGTGAACAGTGCAGCTCGGAAACCAAGACAGCCACAAGAACAGAGGAAAGAGATATAGAACTCACAAATCAACACCACAATGAAACGGGATTAGCAAACCAAGAGACTATGCTCTGATACCATGTAAGATTTTAGCAAAGAGAGATTGTAGATTTGAGAGTATGAGAGAAGAGAAGAGAGTTTTGAGTTTCAGAGTTTGGAAGAGAGAGAGAGAGATTAAAACTCTACTTTCTTAATTTTTATTAAAGATGACAATTTACAATATATAGACAATCAGACGTTGTCTCTAACGGTCACTTTGACTTTTCCACTAATAGCTCTATTCTATATGACCATAGAATAGAATAGAACCACCATAGAATAGAATAGAACCAATAGTAAGGAGATACGTAATGGCAATGAAGCTTTGCCTTATTTCCCTCTTGATGATCATGTCGACGCCTATGGTTCAAGTAAATCCATCGCTGAACAGTTAGTACTCAAGAGTAACGGCCGACCATTCAAGTAAGTCGTCGTCGAATCATCTTCTTGAATCATCTCCGAGATAAGATTTTGCATAAGATTGTGGGAGATGAAGTCTTTGACGGTTTCTAGTGGCACTATGTTTTGCTGCTGGTCTCATTTGTATAGACGTACCTCTCTAAGTGTTGGTAAGACCTTTTATGACGCTCTACTAGTCCATAATAGCTATAGCTTAATCTGACATGAAATGGCTGTGCAGGCATATACTTCATTACCAAAAAGGAGCCAATAAAATTTTGGGAGTTTATTTCACAGCTTGACTTGGCTATGAGAGGTATACGATTTTTAACACCGGCTTCTTTCCATTTTAGATGTTTATTTTTTTGTCTGTTGTGCTAATCGTAGTTAGATATTTTATTATGCAAGTAAAGAAAACTTGATCGAGTACATTTGATTTACCTTTATTCATGATGAAGTAACAGTTTCACAAAACTTCATTTTAGCTGAGACCGCAAAACCAACTTGTAATGAATCTGGCGATCTTGTGCAGGTCGGTGTTACCCATTATTTCTCATATCTCAAAGCCAAGGAAGAGCTTGGATATGTTCCATTCAAGAGCTCTCGGGAGGGTATGGCTGCAACTATCTCGTACTGGCAGGAGAGGAAATGGAGATTTTAGACGGTCCAACCATATTCACTTGGTTAGCTGTTGTGGTAGAGCAAAAATTTGGAAAATATAGTTTTTTTTTTAAAAACCCCATTAAGGGTTTTACCAATGGAAGTGCAAAAATTTTAAATCCATTACAAAAGTTCTTAGAAAAAAGTGATGGAAATTTATAATGAAAAAATTGTTAAAAACCCATTTTTAGGTTTTAGCAATGGAGATGGTCTAAGATAGGATATATTTTGTTTTTGTTAGTTTAGAAAAGATTTTGAGTAAACTTCATAACTTTGGATGTAATTATTTTGGCAATATAAATTTCATAACATATGCGTTTTGCACTATACAGTCAACTGTTTTACTATATATAATGTTATTTCTGCAGTTGTTAGTTATACTCCTTGGGAGCCAGTAAATTCACTGCTTGATCATCGGCTCATTGCGTGCTGGACTAATTAATGTTATAAATATATGCATATAGTTTATGATTTATGATGGGTGTTGTAGATACTAGTAGTGTCTTAAACCGGCGTCGGAGAAAAATAGAAAGATTTGCTCATTTGCCACAAATTGGCGAACCGGTGGCCAATTTGCCACATTCAGAAAATTAATTTCTTTTTCAATTAGTTTTAAATCGAAAAACAAGTAAAAGACATGAGAACCAAAGCAAACTTGAAGTATTTACGAATCCAACCAGGGTATTATCCGACAACCGCAAACCCGACCCGACCGCATTGGATATTAACAGAAAAAATCCCTAAATTCACCGTATCCTTCGGTGAAAATTTTGAAATCAGTAACGTTTCAGTGAGTTTCGAAATTTCGAGTGGAAGAAGGGAGGAGCGAAGAAAGAAGAAAGCGAGATTTTTTTTCCAGAACAATCATTCGGAATCGAGCAATGGTGAAGTTGAGAAACAGCAAAGAAACGTCGAAATTATCAGAGCAGATAGAACCCGCTGCTCCGACCAAACAGTCGGAGCCAACAGAAGCGGCGGAAGCGAGAGAAAGGATGGCGGAGGCAAGAGAATCAACGGAATCGAGAGAAACGACAGAAGCGACGGAAGCGATTGAAACGATGGAGGCGACAGAAGCGACAGAAGCGGTGGAAACCGAAGTTCTTCCGAGTCCTTCAAACGAAGAAGCAAATCCCGAACCAAAAAAATTGCAATCTGAGGAGAAGATGAACTCAGAGGAAGAAGAAATAGAGGATGAATCGGAAAAAGAGGAAGATGAAGAAGAAACAGAAAAAGATGATGAATCAGATAAAGAGGAAGAGGAAGAAGAAGAAAAAGAGGAAGAGGACGAGGAAGAGGCGTCGGGTGAGGATTTGTCTGGTGACGAAGTGGAGAATAAGGTATTGTATCTTGCTTATTTATTACATAAACTTTGAGATTGATAATGGAGAGGAGAATGAAGATTGAGCATGGATAAATTTGAGTAGGTAGTATATTAGGTAATAATATATTCGAGTAGGTTCAACTACGTTCAAATATGTTACATTGAACAGTTATTGCTAAGTTCAACTGGATATGTTGGGTACAACTACGTATATTAAGATTCAGATAAGGTTGAATCGGTTAATTAAATTTATTTGTTTGAACCTGCAGGATGATGAGGGTGATGATGAGGATGATGATGAGGATGATGGTGAGGAACCTCCGCAAGAAGAAGCTCCTCAAACAGAACAAACCCCGCAGGAAGAAGGTTATGAAGCTATGCCTTCAGAAGCACATGTCCATTGTTCTGCACCTTGCCTGGTAATGTACACTACGTGTTAACTTTAAATACCACATTGTAGCTAATGGTTTGAATTAAGTTCAACTAGGTTCGACTAGGTTCAACTACATGTTAACTTTAAATACCACATTGTTTGACTTGGCTGCAGGTTGATGATGAATATATACCACTGCAACCAGAGAAGTTTTACTTTCGTCCAGAGCAATATAGAAAAACTTGCAAGATATCAACGAGGTGTTACGTGAAACAAACGGTGCAAGACATCAAGAAAATTCCTGAGGCGTTGGAATGGTTCTCGAGTCATCCTCAGTTTAAGCATATCTTCCATATGCCTGTGGAGAATAACCGTAAATCACAAGGAGTCTGGATGCTTCTTTTGCACCTAGCTTGTACTGATAATGAGAGAGAGCTATGGTTTGTGGTTAATGGAGTACCTATTAGGTACTCCATGAAGGAGCATGCGCTGTTGAGTGGATTGGATTGCCATGACTACCCTAGCAACTATGGGGAGTTGAAGGATAAGGATGTAGGCGATTTCAAGTTTGTGGAAAAGTGGTTCAAGAGGAAAAAAAATATTACGATAGCCGATGTGAAGAAGAAACTATCGGGAATGAAAGGAGGTGTTAACAAGAAGAAGATGGCTGCGCTCTATTTCTTAACCAATGTCTTGAAAGCGAAGTCCAAAGTTCAAGGAAACATAGAGCCCTTCTTTCTTAAAGTTGTGGATGATTTGGAGTTGTGCGAAAAATTTCCTTGGGGCCGTTACACCTATGATGATTGTCTCGATGAAGTAAAGAAAATAACAAAGAAGTTCAAGAGGGGCATTGTGAAGGAGAACGATTCATGGACCTTTTCTGGTTTCATTCTTCCTATTGAGGTAATTATTTTCCTTAGATGTCGTATTAAAGTAATAATTTTATGGGTTTAGGGTGGTGATATTGTAATACTTTCTCTGCATAGGCTTTTGCGTATGAGAGTATTCCTGTGCTTGGGCGAACCTTTCGTATAGCTGTTGATGCAGAGAATGACTGTCCAAGGTTGTGCAAGCACATGTTCAAAGATACTCACATGAAAGGTTATCCATTGGATGACATAAACGAAGCGATTGGGAGCACTAGGGTGAGTTTTTGTCATCATTTATTGTACTGTCTTGTATATTAATTGAGTGAGCCTGATATTTGAATGTATTTTATGTTTTCGTAATCTCAGGATATCATTAGTATCTTGGAACCAACCTCAGATGAGGAAGCTCTTCTGGAGCGCATCATAGACCGTCATTGTGATGATGGGATAGGCTTTATGGACCCTCTAGTTGAACTTTGGAGAGACCATTTAATCGTGCAGAAGAAAAAGATATGGTGGGAGTCTTTGTACGAGATGGACTTGGCCGGTAGAGGTATCACTGAGGGAATAAATGAAGTACCGAGAGAGGCATCTGAAACCGGTGGATCACAACACGAGCTGATGGAAGCGATGAAGGGATTGATCAAGGAAGCAATCGAGAAGATGGAAAAGAAGATGGATGATATTGCATCGGAGATTAAGGCAATGGTTGGTGATTTGGATGAGAGGCTTGACGTGGTTGAGTGTTATGTCAGCGAGCAACGAAGAAATAAAGCTCATGATATAGGAGGAGCGAGTACTTCAGCTCTAAGTCCTACTCCTGCCACTGAGAAAGATGAGTCTGAGGCGGATGAGGAGAAGGATGAGTCTGAGGCGGCTGAGGAGAAGGATGAGTCTGAGGCGGATGAGGAGAAGGATGAGTCTGAGGCAGCTGAAGAGATGGAGGAAGAGAATGAGCCGGAGGTTCGTAATGAGCCTCCAAAAAAAAAACAGAAAACAATTGCAGTTGAGAAAAACGTGCGGCCTAAGAGGAAACTTAGACCTGCATCCTCAAAGTGCAGTCCTTATTTGGTTGTGGAGAAAAAAAAGAAGAAGAGGAAGGCTGCAAGCAAAGGAGGGAAACCGAGGAAGAAGAGGTGAATAACTAAGTTTGGGTACAACTAAGTTTTTAGTAGTTCAACTATGTATTATTTCGACTCAGTTTTAGTGTTTTTGGTACAACTCAGTTTGCATTGGTTCGAGTCAATATGAACATTCACAATAAACAACATAAACATTAGATATTTCATTTAGTTTGGAAAAACAGAGGCCTACCACAACTTAAAGAAGACCTCTTGCAAAGTTTGAAAAACAGAGGTCTTCATCCGCAGTTTGAAAAACATAGGTTGTTACTTAAACCAACATAAGAAAAAGTGCAGCAATCACAAACAGAGGTCTACACCATCTGCGACCGAGCAGTTACTTAAACCAAATTATAAAGAGACCAAGGAAGAGAACAAATGTAGCAAGCACAAATGTAATCTCCGCAGTCGTGTGCTTCTTGTTCATATCACGAACCAACACCTCCATCTTCGCAAAATCCTCTTTCATCTTCACAATATTCTTCTCCACATCCTCCTTCAGATCACGGGTTGCCTTTTCCGCCACACACAGGTCGGTCCACTGGACATTTGTCTCTTTAATTGCTTCTTCCGCTTTTCCACAGTTGCGGGCTTCCTCCGTCAAACATGTAATGTCAGCGCGCAACATTTGAATTTCATCTTCGACACAATTATCCCACCATTTGCGAATATGATACCCATCTTGCTACAACATCATATGGTAACAACATCAAGTTCTAAACTTCGTGATATCAATATCAACATCATCATCAACATGAAAATTCTGAAAAAAAACTCACATCACGGCGGCAGCAAGTGAAGAATCTCCTTCCTTGATCCTCTCCGTTGTTAGTCGTCTCAAGAAAAACGTCTCCACCGCAGTAACACTGTTTGGGTATTCCGTGACGACCCATTCCCTTGTAACAATGATTCAGATACGAGAGGAATCGAAGAGAGGAATCGAAGAGATGAATCGAAAAGAGAGAGATAGTGAGAGCGACAATAAGAACCCTAGAAATCAATTTGGGGAAATCTGATTGAGTTTAAATAAAAATTGCGGTGGAACAGAAAAAAAACAATACTTTTCCCGCCGCAATAAAAATTAAAATTTTGCAATTTTTGAAAAAAATGGTAATAGTTGGATTTTCTAATAGTTGTACTCAAGCTATTCGTTGAACCAAAGACAACTATCAGAGAGTAATGATATGTAACTAAAGACAACCATCAACGATAAGCATAAAATACCATAACACAACAATCAGAGAGTAACGATATGTAACTAAAGACACCCATCAACAATAAACATAAAATACCATAAGTTAAGTTATACATAAACAGAAAAAGAGTTTAGAGTTCTTAGAAGTAGTGAAGGAAAGCAGGAAAATACGATTACATATCCAATGAAGGGAGGACATAACTCCCATTTAAAAAGGTGGAAACCGAAGTTCTTAACGAAGCATGTTCTGATTAAGAATCCTATACATAAGAAAAAATAATTTCGTTACACAATTATATTTCGAGAAAAATTGCAAGAAAATGATGTTGGTAATATAAGTTATGTTACCTTTGTTTCATCTCTTCAACCTCAGGTATGTTTGGATCGAAGAAAAACCTTGACAATCCCCCTCCATCAACTACGATGAACTCCCCTATTTCCGAATTACATAGTATTGTAAGAAAAATAAGCTTCAAGATGGAAAATAATGACTTCTGTAAATAACAAAACACTCACGGTTTGATCTTGCAACTCTCCATTCACTGAGAACGCAGATCAGAGGTTCCGAAGCGTTATCTTTCCAAGCCTGGTACAACTGCGCTGCCAAATCTTCATAGGCAATGCAGTAGAGTTCGGTGTTACTCAAGCTCCTCAGATGGAAAGGAAGGGATCTTCTCTCCTCAAGATTCCTGACCGGAGGTGATAATTTTCCCATGTAACTAATCACGCCGATAAAATCTGCAATAATAGGTTACCCAATATTTTAAGTATAGATACATCGAATATATTTGTTTAGTTCCAAGATAAATAAAACAAAAGACACAAGATTTTGTAAAGCATACCAACGGGATAGTTAACATCATGCCTCCCAGAGATGACTCTTTCAAAGCTGGAAAATTGGAAGAAATGGTTGTCCGAGAGAGGTTGAATCGGCAGAACAACTGTTTCATGTCTCAGGATAATCATGTAAGTGTGGTCAGCGACCATGAATTGGGGGTTGTTCCAATTGTCATTCGAGATCTGGAATCTGGTAATCTCCCTCCATTCTCCTTCTGGTAAGGCAATCCGGAAATGATGATAGTTGGTCTTGTTAACAGTTGCATGCATTTTTGTTCCCTATAAAATCAAATGGCTTCATATATTAAAGATCTAGTAGAGAATCGCATTTATGCGAAAATTTTCAAATCAATCATCAATAAGTAAGAAAAAATATATTCAATAGAACTCCATAGAACTTACTTCCTCGTCGACGAAGATGAAATCCATTGCGCTGTTGCCCTCGGAATCCATTGCTTCTGCTCTCCTAAACACTTTAACCCTGATCAGAGATGGACCGGTCCACGGGAAAAGCTGTTTTAGAAATCTGTATGTGGCCATACTCAAGATGATAATACTCAAGGTTTGAGAAGTTGTGTTATTCACAAGAATTTCAAGTTATAACGAGGGCAAATGAAGTTGTGAGAAGTTGTGTTCTTTGAGAAGTAAATATCGGTACTATATAGTGTGAGTTTGTGAGAAGTTGTGTTCTTTCAATTAATTTTTTTTTTCCAATTTAAGTTGTATCGGGTAGCGTAAGAGCCCTCATCATTTCCGTTTTGATAAAAATGTCCATGATGACAGATTACGAATCGACTCTTTGAAAAGTAAGACACCTTTCCAAAATATTTGTCAGAAAATATCACCATAACCTTTCCTAACCTTCTCCATCTACTCATTACATTGAGAAAATTAACTTCTTAATATATCTATACATTTTAATCGTATTCTTTCAACCAGTCCTCGTATTTGTTCCACTGTTTTCCAAAGCAAAAACTACAACTCTAACATCTTTTCAATTTTAATAATCAAGACAAGATGCAACACAGATAATCACAAACAGGACGAGATGAGATGGTCAAAAAGGGCTACTTTGAAACTATCAATCAAATCAAATGGCTACTTAGACCAGACAGATAACCATAACAACTATCAATCAAAGGAAAGTGTCATTGAAATACCCAAATCGATGCGCGAAGATGGATCTGATACCATCGCCGACCACCAATTCGAGGGAAATCGAGCATGAGACTTCCAGGGACACATTTAGCCATCGGAGAAAACGAAGTTCGAAGAGAGAAGATGCGAGAGAAGAAAAAATAAAGAAATTGATTTTCAGCAAAATAATACTTGGTCCCAAAATTGATTCGTGTTTTTTAATAAAAATTGCGGCCGAAAAAAAAACTATTAAAAAAAAGTGAATAAGATTCCCGGTTACTTTTCCCGCCGACGGCAAAATTAAAATTTTGCAATTTTCGGGAAAAAATGGTCATAGTTGAACTCAAGCTATTCGTTGAACCAAAATTAGTCATAGTTGTACATTCACGAGTTTTGGGTTTTTATAGTAGAACCAACCCAGATTGTGTAATGGTAAAGTTGAACCAATGATAGTTCATCTTATTTTGTCATTGCAAACATGTTTGAGAAAAAATTTTAAACAAAACTCGCTTTCTTCTTAATTTGTTTCACATCATCGACACATTACCTATATGTACCATATATTGTATAGGGTGCTTCATGACTAACATGCTTATCTAGTAGTATAATGTTTTTTTTTATCAATTTTTGTTCTTTCTATCAAATAATTAGACATAAATATGTAATTTTCTTATTTAATTCCTCTACGTTGCATATCATAAATCTATTCACTAAGCATTTGCCGGTCATATATAATTCGAGCCGTATAGTCGAACCTATGGGAGCTAGTTGTACCAAATGTACTTGAAACCAAAACACGTCCACATTCAGACGTCTACATTCATAGACGCAATGAATTAATTGAGTGAGCCTGATATTAATTGAGTATTCATCATTTATTGTATTGTCTTGTATATATTAATTGAGTGAGCCTGATATTTGAATGTATTTTATGTTTTCATAATTTTATGTTTTATTTTATGTATTTTATGTTTCTTATGGTACAACTATGTTTATTATCGTGTTGAGAACTTATGGTATTTTGGATACAACTATGTTTCGAGTAGTTCAACTACGTATTGGTTAATTTGCCACATTTGCAAGTTGAACTCGATATTACAGACACCATGAACTGGAATAACATTGGAATACCATTAATTAATTTAAGAGGTCTTTAAATGAAAGTTGTTACTTAAAAAAAAACAAAGCAAGAAGAAGTAAAAGTGCAGCAATCACAAACGTGCTCTCCACAGCTTTGTACATCTTGTTGACATCACCAATCAACAATTCTAGCCTTCTAATCTCCGCTTTACTCTCTTCGTGTTCTTCCTGCACTTCCGAAATCCGTTTCTCTGCACTACGCAAGTCCATTCCGACACGGTGGTGAGTTTGAAGACTCTCAACCTCCCCAGATACCCGCTTAATGTCAGAGTGAAGGATTTGAAGCTCATCTTCAATCACATGATCCCACCACTTCCGAATATGATAACCCGGATTCTACAATCGTAAACAACAAGGTGCCAACATTAGACTAAACCCTAAATACCAAGGAATTCGCAACTAACCCTAAATACCAAGGTCACATTCTCAACTAACCGCTTGGAATTCGCAGGTGAAGAATCTTCTCCCACGGTCTTCTTCAGTGCAAGACGTTTCCCGAACGACCTTGCCACCGCAGTAACAGTTGGTGGGCATACCATACTCGCCATCTCCAATAAGACCTTCGTCGAGGGAGTATGAAGAGGAAGACGAGGTTGCAACCCAACTGTGAGGTCCCATCTCTGAAAATTGAAGAGAGGAAGCGAATAGAGGAAATGAAAGGAGGAATCAAACAGAGGAAGCGAAGAGAGAAATTGATGAGAGAAATTGAAGAGAGGAATCGAGAGGAATCGAAGAGAGGAATCGAAGAGAGGAAGCGAAATTGAAGAGAGAAATTGAGAGTGGTGTGAACCCTAGAAACCTAGGAATGGTAAAGTAACAATGTCGACTATTTCGTTCGTTCTTCTTAAGCGGCGGAAAAAATAAAATAAAAATAAAGCAATTAAAAACTGAAAAAAAGTTCTCTTAATTAATTCTCTACATTCCATATCATATCATAAATATATTTATTATGTATTTGTTGGATGGATGTATTTATAACCGAGTAGTCGAACCAATTAGATCCAGTTATACTAGATCCAGTACATACTCGAACTTCAAATAAAATGTTCAAACATAGTTCAAACATAGTTCACCAGAATAATTCAAACATAGTTCTAACACAAATTACACAACAAAACTCAAACATCACCGGCTCATAGGTTCGAACCAATCACCCAAATTCTTGTAACGATTACACTTGTTACTCGTTTTCTTCTTCTTTTTTCGAATTTCTCCTTCTGATGGATGCCGTCCTTCTTTGTTTCTTCCCCTTTTTGCCGTGTAATCAGGAGGGTATGCGAACAATTTCATTACATCCTCAGGAATACTCCAAACAGAGACATGTGGCACTGTATAGATTGTTTTCACATATGCTTGTGACCACGTCTCAACCAAGTAGTATTTGGAGCACATATCATATATAGAAAGAGTCGACGTTCTTCCATCCTTCTTTATTTTTGCCACGACTGCGGCAATTGCATGAACACAAGGATACTTGTCTATGTCAAACATTCTGCACATGCAAGTTCTGCTTGCTAAATCCACAAGGTAGGTCACACCATCTGTTCCAACTATGTCATACTGAAATTCCAGTCCATTTACCTCCCTTACAGTTAAACACTTAGCCACTGGACATCTCTCGTGAAGCAAATTCTCCACATAAGGCACAACGACCTTTGTACATGGCATTGAAGCGCACTCGTTCCTATACTTGTTGGACCAAAAAGCGAATTTCTCTACTATTTTATCAACCATAGGTAAGAGTGACAACTTTCTATCTTTCCTAAACACACTGTTCATAGATTCACAAGAATTGCTGGTGTCTAAGTTATACTTATCTCCCTCAAAGAAACACCTTGCCCACCTATCCACATCTACCTTATCAACCAAAAACTTAGCACACGCAGGGTACCTCTTTGTGAAATCATCAAACTCTTGTCTAAACTCAGACACAGTATAAGCATGAGCGCATTGGATAAACTTATCCACAACATCATCTCTCTTCACCCCTTGTTGAGCATGCCCTTTTACGTTTTGTGCCAGATGCCAAATACAGTGTACATGGCGAGCCAATGGATAGACTTTCGACACTCCGTTTATGATGCTTTTATGTCTGTCACTCACAAAAACCAGTTCAGGATCATCTGGTATAACAGCTTTCAGGTTTTCCAGAAACCACGACCAACTAAGATGATTTTCGCTGTCTATTATCCCAAAGGCAATAGGGTAATGGTGATGATTAGGATCTTGAGCAGTGGCAAACACAAGCTGTCCACCATATACAGTCTTCAGAAACGTTGCATCCACAACTATCACTTTCCTCATCCATTGAAACCCTTCAATGCTGGCGCCCAAAGCTACAAATAGATACTCGAACCTGTTATCAGCATCTAGTTGCACGTTCGTTTTTGTTCCAGGATTTTCCTGCTCCAGCATGTACAGATAAGAAAACAACATCCTATAGCCTTCTTCAGGAGTGCCCCGCACATCACTAACATGTAGTTGTTTTCCTCTCAAGGCAGTAGAGTATGACACGGTGACACCAGCTCTCCGGTGAACAACATCTACAATAGTTTTAGGAACTGGTGTGTCGAATTGACCTGGATAGTCTTCATGCAGAACCGCTGCCACTAATCGTGGGTTGCCTCTTCTTCTACAATTGCTACTACTTTGAACAGCCCGAGAGCATGTATGCTTACTCCTGTATCTTGTGACGCTGAAAAAATCTGATCCAGCTATCTTCGCAGCTCGTATATACCAACTACAGCCTTTGCTCTCCTGAGTGCACTTGAGAATAAGTCGCACTGTATCTGACTTATAAGTGCGAACTCCAAAACAGTGCTTATGTGAAGCTCTGTCAACTAAATCTTGCAATGCCTCCTTTGAGGGAAATTGCTGTCTTAAGTCAATACCAATACCATCTTCCCATGCTTCAACAAACTGAGATTCTTCTGTATGACGTGAAAGCTCAATATCCTCATCAAACCCATTTAACCCGTCCTCCTTACTATCAGGTTCTGGACGCTCAACATTGCCATCATGTTCTTTGCCATCAGACTCCACCTCTTCGATAAGTGGCTCTTCCATATGTGGCTCCCTCTGTTTTTCTCTTGTTCCGTCCTCCATGAAAATAGTAACGATACCATCATTCGGTACATCACCTATACTATTTGGAACCGGCTCCTCCTCATAATTCAAACCAAATGAACTTTCTGCCTCCGTTCTAGACAGGTGCTCGCTCCTATGATTTATTCCCAAATCTTTGATTACCTCCACATGCAAAACCCTCCTAAATCCCAGTTTGTCAATTGTCGTTAGATAAGCAAATAGGTCCTCATCATCGAAAATGTACATCTCTCTGGCAGGATTATTCGACATTGGAATGTAACTCAATTTCAGCTGAGGCTTAGCTCCATCTCTCGCAATCTTCCTGCATATCTTATCTACTACTGCCGAGTACGTAATCTCCTCCAAAGATGAGATCTTGAATGTTATAGCGCAAGTGGGATTTTTTGAAACCCATTTCAGTTCCTCTTCTGCATAATGACCTCCGTGGTCGAAAAATATGTTTGTGATGTTCATGCTCATTGTCCCCTGCAAATATAATGCAAATAATCAATTGCCAATTACAAAACATCTCACAGTTGTACTACGTGTACCAGTTGAACTTTTAGTACCATTATTCTTTAACATGCAGTTGTACCTATATGAACCATTTGAACTTTTAGTACCATTAGTCTTTAACTCTCATTTGTACCACTCGTACCAGTTGTACCATATCTGCAGGTTCCGATCTAGAAAATGGTATTACGAGTTCAAATTGAGCCCATTCACTGCGATTCACAATCTACAATCGTCATATTTCTTAATCTAACGCATATTCTATCAATGCATGTATACCATTCCATTACAAATCCATATACCAAACAAATAAACAAAAGCTTGGAAATCACCTCCAATGGAATTGAAGCTTCAACAATGGTGGAAAGGAAGAAGTAGATGAATGAAGACGATGCGGAATCAGTGTTGATGAACTCAGCTTGAAGAGGAATTCGATTTCAATGCCAGAAAACGGAGAGGAGCTCGCGAGGAAGAAACAATGGTGGAAAGGAAGAAGTATATGATGAAGACGATGCGGAATCAGTGTTGATGAGCTCAGCTTGAAGAGGAATTCGATTTCAATGCCAGAAAACGGAGAGGAGCTCGCGAGGAGGAAACAATGGTGGAAAGGAAGAAGTAAATGAATGAAGACGATGCGGAATCAGTGTTTATGAGCTCAGCTTGAAGAGGAATTCGATTTCAATGCCAGAAAACGGAGAGGAGCTCGCGAGGAGAGGGAGGAAGCATGTCGGATCCGACCAAATGGAGCTCGCGATTTGATTTTCAATTTTCGATTTTTATTTAATTTCATTATTAATATTATAATTTCACTTTTTATAATTATGTTTTTATTTTCGAATTTCATAGGTAAAAATGTAAAAAGGTGAAAGAGAGTAGTAAGGAGAAAAATGTAATTACACAGTCCTCCTTCATGACAAAGTGGCATTAGATTAGAAAGTGGCACAGCAGATTAAATTTTTCCAATTTGTGGCAAATTGGCCGCGCGCTCAGAAAAATATCTATATTTTTCAAGGCTCTTGTGTCTTGTCTCTCGCCTGACATTAAACTTTTTGGTTGATAAAAATAAAATAAGAGTAATAATTTAACTATCAACGGATTATCATAAATTAGGTAATGATTTTTTAGTCACGTGTTTTGTGCTTACACTACTATCAGTATCAACGTATTTTTCAAGGCTCTTGTGTCTTGTCTCTCGCCTGACATTAAACTTTTTGGTTAAATAAAAAAGAAAAAAAAAAGAAAATAAGAGTAATGATTTAACTATCAACGGATTATCATAAATTAGGTAATGATTTTGTAGTTACGTGTTTTGTGCTTACAACGTACTACACTATTAATAGTCTATGTTGAAAATATCGCTTCTCGCTAATTATTCGATCGGGTAGTGATTAGCGATTTTTCATAAAACCGTTAATAATACGGGGATTAACCGGGACAGAATTTTAGGTTTATTTTAATATATTTTTAAACATTTAATATATAAAATAAAAATCATATATTTCTAACCTAGATTAAATATTTTTTCAAATTCACATATACTACATAAGACAAAAATAGTCAAGGTTTGTGTTTAGAAGATAAATCTCCAAATTGATTTGTTGAAAACGATTAATCACATATTTTTTTGGTTAAAATAACTCTAAACAGAATGAACTTTTATTTTTGGATCGAATTTTACAATCAATTATCAACTGAGTCAATCAGATTTCAGAAAAGTATAAATTTGACCTACGATTTACAGAATTAATTGGCGATTATTGTAATTAATCGGGCAAAATCGGAATCGCTACGGTTACCCTCTTCGAGCGATTAATCGAACGATTAATCGAAAAAATAGGAGATTTTTAGAACATAGCTAATAGTATATAAAGAAAAAGAAAATAGTAACCACTGCAAGGACCATCTTTTCGTACGTCCTGATCAAATTTAAAGCGGACCTTTTCTTTTCTTTTGCCAATAATGTATTTGATACTTTAAAAGTTAACTAAAATCTATTGTATATACGTTATATGATATAGAAATGTAATGTTTTTTTTCTACTTCTTCTGAAACTATTAAAGAAAATAAGGCATGATAAAACATACAAATATGTTAACTCGTTGCTGTTTTGCTTTACTTTAGTCAATATATTTCAAAGAATCTACAACTAAAGAGCTTCTTTTATGCGTTCTCACTAATCAATGTGCTCAGTATTAACCGTGTTAATTAAAAATCTATAATCAATATAGTTTATTTTTGCCATCTTTGTCATTTTTAGTTTGATAGTGAAATATTGTCGATAGTGAATGGATTTTATAGACAATTTTTTCACAAATGATTCGATAGACAGTTGTCATCCTTTTTAACTTTATAGTGAATGGGTTTTTCAATTAATTTAAAAGAGTATACGTCCTCTCTATGATTGAAAATAGTGCAGGCGAGGATTAGTCTTATGTACGTATAACGCTGAGAAAAACGAAAAAGAAATCTCATCCGAAGTGTGTGAGATATATATGTGGTGTTGAAGGAACGTCGGAATCCTAATCAGAGGATACGAGACATGGTACTTCTTGACCTAATCCAAAGAGAAAATATGTTATAGATGCTGACGACAAGGACACATTTAAAGAGAGTGAGAGAGAAGGTTTTAACGCTTATGTGGAAAAAAGACCAACCACTGCCAGTCACACTCCTAAACATCTGACATGTGTTTTTTAAATATCTAAAAGTGATATTAGAAGATGTGTAGTTTTGATATAAGATCCGCCCCAAGTTATGATATATATTTTTTTTTATTCGACGTACGTAAATACGTAATGATATGAACTTTTTGATAAACAGTTTTTATAGTAACAACGACTTAGTTTTTATTTGACGAGAAGATCGACAACAAGACATTAAACCATCATTAACAGTAGTAATTCAAGAAGTGCCAAAGCGATAACTTTGGCCTTCATTATTCATCCCCAACACAATCTTTAACACGTTATATCATAAAAGAGCCAGCTTTACGAACTTGGCCGCAGATGATCTGAATCTTTTTCTCCTTGGTTCTACTGGCAGCTGTGTCGAGTGGAAATACGAGAAGCTCACAGAGATTGTTGGGTCCAGTGACTAAAGGATCTGCATTCCACATCAAATGAGCCACCTGAAAGTTGGCTTCTTGTGTCAAATGCTTACCGTCGAAGAAGACATAGTCTCTCCGGTCGGGACATACGTTGTTGGCTGCACAACCCGTCCCGTTTAGAAACCCGGTCCCGCAACAAGCAGCGGTTCCTGTAACGAATGCTGCAACAACAAGAGAAACATTAATTGGACCGGGTTTGTAAACTTTGGCAAAAAGATGATCATTAAGGACTTACTGTAAGTCCTGGGCTCCAAAGCTCTCTTCTGGATGGAGCTATAGAAGTCGTAGAAAGAGTAGTGGAAACTCTCGAGATCTCCAGCCAGTTTCTCCATGAGGTTCAGCAGGTTCTTGTTATGTAATGCTGCCATCTCTGAAGGCAACTTCACGCACTCTTTCTCGTTTCCTTTCTCTTGTCTCACCACCGGTAAGCAGCCTAATGGCGCCAAGCTCTGGAAGGCGAATTTCCTCCCTCCCGCCTCGTGAACCGCCTGAAAACATCAAATAGAGAGATTGTTCATCGGATACATCATGATGTAGCTGCTGAGCATTTTAGTTACCTTTATTGCAGCTTCAATGGAAGTGATGACTTGATCCACAAAGTCTTGTTTTTGATCATCAGAGGGATTTGGGTTGTTCTTGGTGTAGTTCAAGTAATCATCAGAGCCAATGTAGGTCAAGTAGATAGCTTCTGATAAAGCTTCGTCGGTCCATTTGTTCTTGCTTCGTGTGAATTTCACGACTTGTTGAGACAAAGTCATCTGTAAATCATTTCCATCATTATTATATACGTAAACTTATAATCTTCTTCGAGCCAAATACTAACCAGTTCAAATATATGAAACCAAAACTTTAACTAAAGACGAAGTCCGAAACAGAGAAATTAGGGTTTATATTATTTGAGGAAAAAAAACAAAAAAGATAAAAGCTGACCGTCTCGAGAGAAGAAGCGAGGACGGTGGCGTCGGCGACAGCGAAGCTAGCTCCGTGAGAAAAATCCTCCGAGCTATTGAGAATCGGTGATATTTTGGGGATACGCATGAATCCAGCTGGCAAAGACACAGAGAGGATTCGAATTCTGTCATTCATTGATTCATTTTAAGCGAGTCATCAATATGTATGTAATCAATGTAACTTACCAAGATAGTCGGGAAGTATATGGCCGTCGGACCACCGTCCAGTTGCTTCTCCGACCGTTATTCCGTACGGCGGAAAATCGGCGTCGACACGATTCTCTGAGAGAAACTGCTTGTTGCCGGCGTCGTAGTTGCCGTCGCCAAATACGAAGAGCGTCTGAGCGAAGGAGACGGTGGGGTGGTGGAGAAGGGATAGCGTAAGGAAGAGTAAACAAGAGAGAGAGAATAGGCGCGAATTCGGATACGCCATTGGAGAGCCAAGAGTGGAAAGCTTCTGAGCTCAGAGCGTTTGTTAGTTTCCCGATCAGTATTGTATGATAAACGTTCTAATTTTTATTAATTCAGATCATTTTCTTTTTGTAATAACTTCAATCAGTAGGACTTTTTACTGTCTTGTAAAGTAACTTTAAAAAAAGTTTGTAATGACATTATTTTTCTTGGATTTTTATGTTAGTTTACATATATAATGATAAAAAATTGTTATTTGATTTCGGATTGAAAATCCATAAAACTTGAGATAATATAATAGCATTATTTATCTCAGATTATTGATCCAAATAGATTGGTTCAATTGGAATATGTTATTGGTTCTAGAATGAAATTAATTTGGTCTGCATAGACAAATAGTATATACATTATTTCGAAATAGAATAATATATACAAACTTATGCAGTTACCATTAAAAATAAAAATAACTATAATAGGATTCGGTTCATGAAATACTTGTTACATGTACATAAACAACCAAGAAGATATTTAGTTGTTTATGCCATAACAAAAAGTAATTCACGAATGAGACTTCAGAAACTAGATATTTAGTTATCTTTGTAACAGATTATAGTTATAGTGTTATATAGTATACACAGTTACATATTATATACTGTAAATTAACAGTTTAGTTTTGTACAAATGGGATTCGGAGAGTCCCCATTCACGATCGCGAACCAAAGTCTTGTCCAATGTAGCATTTTCGTATGAAACAGGAATTTGAGATGGAAATGAGTGGGACATGATGGTAGGCATATTAATTTAATTAGACCGAATAGCCTGAAGCCTCGCACAGTTAAACTATGAGAAAAACGTGGTTCATGCCTAGATTTTAATTAATACCGAATGATCAAGCTTTTTAGTCTAAAACTCTTTCTCACGCATATTATTATGGACTTAGCGTAATTGGACGGAGCCGGCTCTAAAAGTCCTAATATGAACAGAGTTGCTTGTCAAAACTCAAATTATAGGACGTTTGTGTTTAGTATAAGTCCCTTATTACATGCTATTAGTCATAATTTGAATGACATAGCAACCCGACAACTTGAATGACATCAAAACATACATTTATTACCTATAAATTCTTGATGAACTATAATTCCGGTCTTTTATGTAAAACAAACATATTGATTGGTTTTAAATTTTTGTTGTAAGAAAAAACTCGAAAACAAACATTGTGAATTTACATTAAAAATAGAAATCCCAAAAATTAGATCGTGCTGAACAAAAAGTAGAGAAATTGCAATAAAGCATATAAACTTTGTACAGTATGATCTGGTTTGCCCGGGATCGGAAACTCCATTGACCGAAGAGCCACCTCACTCCAAAGTCCAAATCACGGGTCCTAAATTTTAATAATTATTTGGAGCTTTCGTTTACTACCTGTTCCATTAATAATAAATTTATAAGGCATGTGCCTATTTATTTTGATTTTTTGGCCGGCCATGTCTATTTATTTATAACAGCGACGGTTTGTCCTAGTGTAAATTAATATTTCAACAACAACCTTAAATTTTCACCAATAATTTTGGTCTCATAGACGTGTTTATATATATATATATATAATATAGTTTGATCACATGAATATGGTTATAATTTTGTTTCTTAGTATTCTTACATTGTAAGCTTTTAGTGTTTAGTCCATTAATTATATTAGCAACGATATCTATAGCAGCGAAAGTCATTTATCGTAAGAATATTCAGTCCATCGTTACTTTTTGTTTTCGTCAAAAAAGTGCATTAATATTTAAAACATTACAATCATGAGTTTGAAGACAGTTATATATTATCTAATCAAGCTATTACATAAAGGCTTTGATTTAGTCTTGCTCTCTTTGCCAAGCCATCTGCTTTAGTATTTGCTTCCCTTCTGACCTAACCAGCTTTGTAGACTTAATATCAAACTGAAAATGGAGACTTGATATCACTATGTAACAGATATTTGTGGCATAGGGTGCAACGTCCTGACCTAACCAGCTTTGTAGAGCCTGCGGAAAATGAATGTCATGAAGTTTGGGATATAATAACGATCGCGTGAGTCGCCATGAAACATAACGGCCTCCCTCAGGATTGGATCCGTATCTTATTATTTAACCATTTACTTTTGCCACGGCTTTTTATGGTTTCTTTTCTTTTTCTCTTTAACTTTACTTTATTCTTCTCTTTCCACTTGAGTGGGCATCGTTTGAAATTACAATTAAGGAGAAGAACGAAACATAGCAGAAAGTAATACAAAGACTAATACAGTAACTTCGGAATTCATGCGAAGCAGTAACTAAGATTTGTGTGAGAAGGTTGGGATCGCCTACCCGATGGATGAATAGAAACCAAGTGGTGAATAGAGTTTTATGGTTTTACATGCATACTGGTATCATACTAGTTAGTAAACCTTTTGCTGCTGCGTCTAGAGACTATAGTAACGTACAAACTACATGCATGCATAGTCAGATACATCCATTCGAAAGGGACCACTGAGTTGATGGAGAACATTAATAATGCATACTATATATGTCTCAATCAATCTTGCGTCTTATTATGACACCTCATCTACCGGATATGAAAAATTTAGCTGCATGCGACAAACACATCAATGTCTGATATTAGTCACGGACAATAAATGGACAATAAATTGTAGGGGACCGTTTCAATTCCTGGTAAGAAATTAGGTGGACGATGGAAACCTCAATAATTGATTTTATAAAAGCACATGAGTCACACGAGTGTAACATTATTGGAACACGTGCGTCTTTTATAGCTAAGCCTCTCTTACGAAACACAAAGTGGCGTGCTCGGTGCAAAACGAATAAAGTTGTTACATACAAAACAATCAGTAACACGCAGCGATACGATCATACATTGGAATCAGAGAAATATTTTTAACTCAATTTATCTGGATCTTATTTTTATAAAGAACAACTTTTAAATAATTTTTTTAAATAGTATATAATGCAAACACGACCAAATTTTTTTTGTAAGTACTGTAGACGCGCATGTACTCTGGTTGGGAGAAAAAAAAAACTACTTGAAAACCATGCATGTAAAAAGGTCTATAGAGGAATTTCCATTTATGTACCCAAACTTTCGTTTTTCAAAAAAAGTATCTCTTTAATTAAAAGTATATCCCAAGAGATGTAAAATGACAATTTTCTCTCTTATGAACAAACAATAAACGAATACCGCAATGACTATTATACCCCAAATGACGAAGTCAACTGAAGAAGTTTACGTAAAGTAGACTTGTAAACGAAGTCTACAACACTTTAAGATGTTAAATTTAAATTATAAAATTAAAAAAATATTTAAACCAAAAAAATTATACATAAATAAGACATTGATGTTTGACATCTTTTAAAAATAATTTTTGCTTGGAAATGAATCAGCCTAAGTACAACAAAGACAAAGTAAACCACAAACCTAGAAATTTAAAGATAAGTCTACTCATGAAGTCTACTAACTTACAAAATCTTAAATTTTAATTTTATAATTTATAAAAAGTATTTTGCAAAATTTTTTTTGTGAGTTATCAAAATAAATATAATGGTTATTTATATAAAATATAAACTCATGAAAATGTATAAATTTATAAGTTTCATGAGTATTTGGTTCAACAAGTTAAGAGTTTAGGTTTAAAGATTAGGGTTTAATAGTATAAATTTTTATAGGGTTTAGAACTATATTTTTTGAAAACATAGTTTATATGTTGTATAATGGTTTAAAGTTTTGATCTTATTTTAAAGAATCCATAGGAGTTGATTCTAAAATCTCTACAATGTAGCTTGGATTCTGTTTAAAATAATTTACTCATGAAACTCCATTGGAATTCATTTCAAATGACTCAATAAACAAAGATTTTAAAAGTCATTTACCTTTTGAATAACACTAGATTTTAAAACAGGATTTTAAATCTTGATTGAATAACACTAGATTTGAAAATCTATTAATGATGGATTACAAATAAGATATCCAATAACACTGGATTTAAAAACATAATTTAGAATCATTAATTGAATAACACTGGATTGTGAATATATTTCAGTTCATTTCAAATACAACATCCAATAACACCCTATAAGTTTTTGAGTAAAATATTTGATTTAGTGTTTAGGTATGACAGACTTTTTTCGAGACTTCCATATTTCGTGAAGTCTAAAATCCAAATAAAACCGAGCGGGAATGAAAATTATTTAGGCGGGATTTAATTGAGAGACTGTTTAACCCAATTTTTTTTAACTTAACCGGAAAATTATTGATTAAACCGGAAATTATACCAAAGAATTTTTTCCATCTAACCCTAATTTCTAAAACAAAATCTCGCCTCCCTCTCTCTCAAACTGCTACTCGTGCTATCTCTCTCCACCGTCTGACATGTCCTCCGCCTTCGGTGCTTCCGTCTGACATGTCCTCTTTCTCTCCCTCAACGGACCTTTACGTCGACGGGAGAGGGTCCAACAAGTGGGTTTCAGTGATTCTTCTTCTTCCAGGCCCGAAAAGAGATGGGAACACACTTGTAACGACATTAAAGGAGGCATATTTATCTTCGTATTTGGTGGATTTCGTGCACTATCGCCAAGGACCCGGCTGTTCTCATGACCGCCGGATCTGACCCGACCCTATGGCTATGACCCGGATCTGAGCTCGAATACCGACGATGATTTCCAGGTTTGTGGGGGGGGGGGTTTCAATTGCTTTCTTCTCTAGTGATCAGATTAAGCGGAGGATCTCCGCCGTTTTCTCTCGCCTGAACGGAGTCCTTCTCCGCTGAAGCTAACGCGGCCATTTTTTTTGTTTGGTGCAAACGCGGCCATTTGGTTTGCTGTCTCAGGCCATTCAAGAAGAGGAGACAAGTTTTGTTGTTACAACTTTCTGATACAAGTTTTGGTAGAATTTATTATATTATCCAAAGAGTTCTTGTCTTATAAATCTCTTTATTATTAATTGAGAAGTACATCTCTTTTTTTGGACCAAAAAACCATCTCCCTTTATGAATAAAATCTGTTTGGAAACATGTATAGTGATGGTTAATTTAGTAATCTAAAATATCACTTAAATCAAACCAATGTTTGGTTCACTTAATTGATTTTTTTAATTTCGCGGTTCAATAAAAGATAATTATTTATAATTTATATAATTTAAACCATTATCTTAAATTAAGAAATTTTCCTAATATAAATTCTAAGTAGATTTTTGGTGTTACTAAAAACTTATACATGTTTTTCTTATATCTATCGATATTCCAAATCTAAAATTTAGAAAAAAAAATTAATCTTAGATGATGATATAGAAAAAATTTCAAAAACCGATCTGTAAATATTGCAAATATGATATGTCGACAACACAACACACTTCTTTGTTTTGGGTTTTACATAATGTCATTACATGATTTTGAAGTCTATCCATAAATGTATTTTTTCATTTTTTATTAAACTGGAACCACAAACATATTTTATTCAAGAGTATATAAAAGTTTGGAGCTATTCAGATTCTGGATTAAGTTGGTATTAGGGTTGGATACGCGCCCGGCACGGGGTGATATTTTACTCTAATGTTTTTTAACTTAGAGAAGTCTATTTACATAACTCGAAATCTTATACGACATATTAATTTGATGGTTTGGTTCTTATCTTCATTTTACAATGTGGAAATTAAACATTTTAAATAATTTTTTAAAAAGGTAAAAAACAAAATAAAACATTAATCATAGTTCTAAATTACATATGATAAAATTGAGTAAAAAACATAAAAATCAAATGACTATAGTATAATAAAGGGTCAGTTGCAAAAATAACCCAATAATTGGGGTCAATTGCAAAAATAACCCCCATTGCAAAATGTGATTTTTTTTACCTTCTTCACCCTTCTCATATTTACTTAATAACGAAAACGCCATTACTTTTCTCCGTGAAGTCTAACTGTGAAGTCTAACTATGAAATCAAATGTCTAAAGAAACCTCATGTTCTTCACTTATTCACGAAAATGCCATTACCATCAATTCATCCAACAACCAAGATCAACCGAAATCAAGCTTTGAATGCATGATTTCTTCTTCAAACATATCGACAAACTCATTCTATCATCTCATCAACTTATATTCTTCAATTTCTTCTCCATTTTCACCCAAAAACTCACCTTTTCATCTTTTCAAAGTTTATGTTCTTAGTTCTTGCCATTGTCGGTGTGAGAGATCATTCTAACTGTTGGGGAAGTTTGCTAAAACTCTAAATCGGATTTCTTGGTCTTGAACGTAACTTAAGATCACGGCAAGGTAAAAATCCGGTCGATTTGAATGAATTTCACATATTTGTAGCAAAGTAGACTTCACAATGAAGTCTACTGGTCAACGAATAGGTTAGTTTTGCAATTGACTTTCACAAAATTTTGGTGAGTAGACTTCATTGTGAAGTCTACTTCGAAATCCTTTGAAAACAAAAAATACGGGGTAGACTTCATTATGAAGTCTAACTGTGAAGTCTATCTATGAACTCTAATAGGTTAGTTTTTGCAATCGATCAACCAAATAATTTTTTTGTGAAGTCTATCCGTGAAGTCTACTGAGTAAACAAGGTTAGTTTTGCAATTGACTTTCGTTTGACTTTTGGGGAAGTCTAACTGTGAAGTTTATTTAAGCCGATTAGACTTCAAAATGAAGTCTACTCACGAGTAGACTTCATTGTGAAGTCTACTCACGAGTAGACTTCATTGTGAAGTCTATTACGCGATAGACTTCCGGTTGAAGTCTACTGGTCAACGTTTATCGAAATAGACTTCACGGTGAAGTCTACCTCCAAAGTCAAAACATTTCAATTAATTGCAAATCTAACCCGTCTGAAGTCTAATTATTGGCGTAGACTTCACAGTTAGACTTCACAACAGAGTTAGACTTCATTTTGAAGTCTAATCGGCCTAAATAGACTTCAGAGTTAGACTTCCCCAAAAGTCAAGCGAAAGTCAATTGCAAAACTAACATTTTTTACTCAGTAGACTTCACGGATAGACTTCACGAAAAACGTATTTGGTTGATATATTGCAAAACTAACCTATTAGACTTCACACATAGACTTCACGGTTAGACTTCACAGATAGACTTCACGGTTAGACTTCACAGATAGACTTCAGAGTTAGACTTCATAATGAAGTCTAATATTGAATTTTTTTTAAAAACGCATTTTTGGAAAATGTATAATTAATTTCTAAGATTTTCTTGAACAATTAGTTGTATTAGTCTGTTTAGTTGCTTGTATGTGGGTTTGACATGCTTATTCGTTATATACAACGTGAAAATGGTTTTCTTGTTTGATTAGCACTTTAGACATTACCAAGTAGACTTCACAGTGAAGTCTATCTGTGAAGACTAACTGTGAAGTCTAACTGCGAAGTCTACCATGTTTTTTCCTTAACATTTCTAACGTGGTTGATATTTGTTTACTTGCAGATAATGGTGTACATTGCTTCTGTTTATGGAGAATGGGTAAGAAAGGACAATATGTCATGGCATTTTGAGGTTGATCATCGCAAAGGAGGTCGAATGTTCTCATTGACGGATGGTTGTACACATGATGAGCTTGTTCAAATGGCCTTAGATGATTATTCGGTGAGCATGAACGGACAGCGTCTGGATTTATCATATCCATTACCAGATGCATTCAGTCAGCAATTGCCTATTGATTCTCCTCCTATGTTTGTCACAAATGATAGACAAGTCCAAAGCTTGATCCAGCTAAGTAGAACTCATGTTGTACGACTTTGTGTCTCTAGCCAAGGGAAGGACCAATACCACGTCGATGGACCTAAGACTGAAAATCAGGATGAAGAGTTCGATGAAGAATGGGCCGCGAACTCAGATGAAGCTTCTGAAGAAGGACTATATTCGGGTTGTAATGATGAGGGTGATACAAGGGAAAAAGCTTATGATGTGGACGATGATACTCACGCGGACTATAGTGAGTACGGTAAAGTGAAAGATGAAGATGTGTGTGAGACGAAAATTCCTTTCGATGATCCCCGTCTTAGAGGGCGTCTTGGTGGTCAGCGTAGACGGACGGATAATTGGGAAGACAATATCTATGAGCACCAGAGTTTTGACAGCAAGGCAGAACTTCTGTCTGAGTTGCGTTTGACGGCGGTGATGCTAAGATTCACGTTCAGAGTAGATAAGTCTACTACAAAACTGTTTGTGGCCAAATGCAAAGTGACTGGATGCGCTTGGATGGTTAGAGCGGCTGTCAAGAACGAAGCCACTACGTTTTGGGTGACAAAGTACATGAAGTCGCATACATGTTCTGTGTCTGACCGAGTAGGTAATCGTAGACGCTGTACAGCGAACTATATTGGACATCTATTTGTCGAGCGGGTCGGAATCATCGACAGAATTGTGCCGCAACACATCAGAGACTCAATGAGGGTTATGTTTGGAATGAAGCTCAACTATACTGCTTCGTACAGAGCTCTTAAACACGCTCAAGAATTGGTGTGGGGAACAGCAGAAGATGGATACGCGAATCTGCCTTCTTACTTGCAAAGAATTAAGGAAGCAAACCCGGGAAGTGTGACTGACTTGGTGTGCGACTCAATGGACCGTTTCAAGTACTGTTTTATATCTTTCGGAGCTTCAATAGCTGGCTTTCAGTATTTGAGGAGAGTGATTGTGGTGGATGGGACTCATCTTACTGGGAAGTATGGGGGAGTTCTACTTGTCGCTGCCGGACAGGACGGCAACTTTCAAATATTCCCATTAGCTTTTGCGATTGTTGATACTGAGGATAATGAGTCATGGGAATGGTTTTTCACCAAGCTTCGAGATTGTTTTACGCATCTTTTTCCAATGGCTATAGTCTCTGACCGGCACCACTCCATAGCTAGGGCATGTGGAATCGTTCTACCTTGGGCATCAAGAGGTATATGCTACTATCATCTACAGGGTAACATAGTAAAGGATTTCCATGCAAAGGACATCATGTATATGGTTAAAGGTGCTGCGTATGCCCATACGGTTCCCGAATATGACCGGTACATGGACCTCATACGAGCTTCAAAACCTGAGCTAGCAGATTACTTAGACGAAGCAGATCCTCAATTATGGTCAAGAGTTCATTTTCCCGGTGATAGATACAATATAAAGACGAGCAACATCGCGGAATCTATTAATGCGGCGGTTAAGAAGGCAAAGGGATTTCCCATTCCGATGCTTTTGGAGTTTATTAGGGAGAAGCTTGGTAGATGGTTTAACAGCCGGCGTGAAGATGCATTGAGTCTCACTACCGCCCACAGTAGAGGAGTTGAGTACATATTAGCCATACGTTCACACTACGCGGAAAGTATGATCGTGGAACGCATAGACAACTGGCGTTTTCACGTCAAGGGCGGAAAACGAGATTGCAATGTTGACTTGGAACAAAGAACGTGCTCATGTTGTGTGTATAACATTGAGAAAATTCCTTGCTCTCATGTTATTGCAGCTGCAGCGGAAGCTAACGTACAGATGTCCTATTACGTGTGTGATATATCCATATTTTACATGTTTTTACCTTGGTTTTCTTTATATTTTCTTACCTAATAATAATGATTTTGTATCCAAGAGGTAGTTTTCTTGTATATTGTGGTTTTGGGAAGAAAACAGGTCAAAATGGCAAAAAGGATGCAAAAGAGCTTCAAACAATGATCCATGCAAGTTCCCAAGTCAAGAGCTTCAACAAAACTCAAGTCAGCCGGTTTCCGCATTCGGACAGAATCGAAGCATCTGAAAGATGACCGCGACAAAGGGTCTTTCCTACGTCCAAATCATGAGATATTTATATGGAAAGATAGATAAATGAGTCATGCGTCGCGACGAAGTGGAATTGGGCTATTTGGAGCAGAAATGCGGCCTAGGATCTTTTTCTCCCGAGACATGTCCGTCTAGCGAGTAAGTGAAGCCCATGGAGCTTGGATGAACGAAATGGACCGGGATCACTTCGGGCCAAGGCTAAACCTCATCATGACTCAAGTCCACATCTCTACACGCGAAAAGAAGCTGGCAGCCGCGCCTCACTCTAGACTTGGAGAGCAAGTTCACGCGGGGAGAAGAAATGGAAAGTTTCCTCTTCTCCTTTGCGCATTAACTCAGCCGACCTAGCCTCCCCTCAACTATATATACTTGTTTTTAGCCTCTTGTATAAGAAGGACGAATCAATAGACACAACTCTCTTCTTCTTTCAGTCAATAAACCGGAGCCACTTAGGTGGTCTCCTTGTTCTTTCTTTTCTTTTGCATTTTGTACATACTCGCATGTTTTAGCTTCTAGTCTAGGGTTTTGGAGGTTTCTCTCTAGGGGAGAGCGGCGGCTTGATTCCTATCACTCGGCCTTCTTTCCCTAGGACCATGAGATCCTCTCTACTCCCTTAGACTCATTATTGAATCATAGATCTTTCAAGGAAGACATGACATGATAAGCCATCAAGAATCGGTTGTTAAAGAAAGGGAAACCTTATGGTTCACCATCTTTATTCATACCTAAAGCTTGTTGCTAGAGTAGCTAACTAGCGACTTGATCCAAGGTTGATATACTCTCCAAAAGCTTGTTATATCTCCGGTCCTAATATTTGATGGGCAAATCGTCTTAGGCTATGAAAGTAGACCTAAGGAGTTTTGTGAACAATCACTACTCGATTTTATTGCATGTTTCACTCTTCAATGACCATGTGAAAGCTGAGTCCATTGGTTTAAGAAACATAGGTGGTCGGAGCCACGAAAGTGGGATGACCACATCTTAGTGTTTTGAGTTCATAGAAATCGGATTTAACAACTTTTCAATTGATTTGGCTTATGTCTTTTGCGGATTATCTTTTGTTCAATAATGGTGTTTGTATAGTTTGCATTTGTTATTTAATTTTCCCTTATAAAACAAAAACACAAAACCCCTTGCAGATTATTGATTTAGCTTAACCAAATCTTTACAAATGTGTAGTGTGTAATTCGCATTCTCTTGTGGATCGACCCCTAAGTACTACAACAACATGTTGTGCACTTGCAACCATGTTTAGCTTAGGGT